>JAVIWC010002533.1:0-38469 GCA_031894815.1 Creontiades dilutus
TGAGCGAAGTAAATATTGAATTAGGGTAAATTTATTGTTATGCAGGAGCATAACTTGAGAAAATAAAGGTAGGCATGTTCAACTATTGAACAAACTATAAAATATACCTAATAATAAAAATTGACATTGACGCTGAATGGATAGATGACTGAAGTGATAAATAATTATTATGACATTTCTAAAACATCAGTCCGAACAATCCCTGAATATTTCATCGAAATCAGTCATGAACTCCCGGAGTTATGCGTGTAACAAGGATTTCGTTCGCGCATGCGCAGAGACAACTATTGATCCGGGGGTCATGAAACTTATAGGGGATCATCTACACATCAAACCGAACAATCCCTGAAAATGTCATCGAAATCGGTCAAGAACTCCCGGAGTTATGCTTGTGGCAAGAATTTCACGTTTGCGCATGCGCAGGGACTACTATTGATCCGGGGGTCATAAAACTCATAGGGGACTATCTACACATCAAACCAAACAATCCCTGCAAATTTCATCGAAATTGGTCAAGAACTCTTGGAGTTATGCGGACATTCGTCGAGACAACCCTCTGTGTGAAGAAAAAATTGGTTTCCTGACAGCGTGAAGAATGAAGAGAATTTCGAACAGTACTCACGACTAGTACTGATCAAACCATACTGTATTATCTGAACCAGCCGTTCATATTTCAATTGAACAAAATATCAAATACAATTTGAGTGGATTATTATATTGATGTAGGTACATGTATTTCAGTTGTAAGGGGGACAGAAAATACTTCCCACATTAACGTCATCATGAGTTTAATTCTGCACATATAATTAAACATGTTAAGTTCTCTTCGTCCTGCGGCGATTTCCAGTTGTGCCGAATAATCGATTACATACATTCCTGCGTTCATTATAGTATCTGACGACAGTAAGGACCAACTCACCCAGCTTCTTTTCGAATTCTTTTTTGTACTGAACGAGAAAATCTGTGACGATGTTGTGCACAAGGTTATCTTTGATATTATCGGGCTGCATATCGTTCAATGTAATGTATTTCCCTTCGGGGACGGTAGAATCACACGATTTACCTTTGCCTGTTGAAGGAAAATGATGACATTGATACATTATTATTAGTTTCCTAATTTTGTAACAACCATAGTTGTCAAGTTGTAATGCCGGTTAACATTTGCTGACTGGTGAGAGCAAACTAAATCGGAAATAAAAAAATTAAGAAATTAATATTGCTAGAAAACTAGTAATTAAATTGAAAAACACCATCCAATTTCATAACATTTGTTCAATGCATATTTCCCATGAATGATATTAGAAAGGCTACCCCTGAATGAGAGTATATAGGCACTGCCTATTAGGCAGGTTAGACGAAAACAATAAACTAAAGAAAAAAATAGTGATTTTGATTTTCGGCTTTTCTGTAACCAACTCACAAAAACGTTGTGAATATATACACGCTGTACACGGACTCACTCGCGACGAAGGTAAATCCGGATAGAACCGAAGGTACTTCACAGAAAGCACATTTTATAATTGGGTAGGTGAAAGGAGATTGAATCCTATTGGCTCAGATAAGTGAAAGGGACGGGAAGGACTAACCAATGCCACTTAAGGCTTTCAAAGTGAAAAGGGCAAAAAAAAAAGTAAAATTATGGAGAGGAGGAGCCAAACTTATAGCTAGAATGAACCCGATAATCGGGAAATATTTTGAGGAATAACCGCATTTAAACATTTTCCTGACCTATCACTCTTTACAATTTCGAACTTTTCCAGCACATCCAACATACCTCCCTTTGGGCAAAAGTGAGGAAATTCTACATAAGTTTTACCTGTTCGTCGGATCAAAAAACGCTGCAAATTCTTTCACTGGGGTTTATTATTCAATTGGCTTGCGTTCATGATTTGAATTTCTTCTAAGCTGTGGAGTGTGCGTCTTTCACAGGTGATAGAGCGATTATTAAATTCCAGGAGATATGCATAGAGCACGTAAATCTGTTCTCAACCAAAATACCTATTTGGATTGTTCAGTTGATCATATTCGTGTGCCTCCTGAAATTCAATAATCACTCTATCACCTATGAAACACGCACACTCCAAAGCTTAGTGGAAATTCAAATCATGAATCATTAAATAATAAACCCCAGTGAAAGAATTTGCAGCGTTTTTTCAAAAGCGATTATAATGGAAAAATATTATATTTGAAAATTTTAAATTTCGTAAGACGGAGCATGCATTTCAGAATGCTTCAACCCGTGTATCGGCTACAAAGCCTTTTAGGAGTTCACTCCAGTATCCACATTACTACATCACTAGGTTACTGGGATGAAAACATAAACAATAATAAACCAAATTAACGCAAATGTTGGCACCATAAATCGGACCGTATATCGGAAATGGTTTGAGCTACGCACCTGGGGAAGGGCTCATTCGATTCCTCATGGAAAGTTGTTCAAAAAGAGTCCAAATTTAGGCCACCTTGACTGTTTTTTGAGGTTTTTAGGGATTTTACAAAACTTTGACCACCCTTAAAGGGCACTTTAAATTAAGAGATAGAGCTGGCTCAAGAATTGGGGAGTCGTCGGACCAACATAAATTTTTCCTGAAAATTTCAGCTTTTTTGTTTCAGCCGTTTGGGAGAAATCGTGCGTACGGCGTACGGATTCAGATTTTACATCCTTTGAAACGTAAACCATGAATTTTCAGGGGGGGTTAGAATTTTGGTTTCAAGAGCGATTACAATGGTTTATTATTGAATAATAAACCAATAAAGCTATGAGTGAAGTAAAAAGGTATTTCACCTTGGATTTTCGTCCGACTATCCGGAGGTGTCGCGGGCGTCGCAAGCCGTCCTCTAGATAGAATCGGAACTAGGTCTGATGATTTCGCTTGTGGCTTCCCATTGCCTCACGCCCCTGGGTTGGGAGCGATTTGGATTCGCGTGATGTCGAGATCAGAGTCAACTGTCTAACGACAGGACAGGTATACAACACTTGATAGGATTTTGGCCCTAATCATACTCCCACTGAAAGTAAACAGCCAAAGGGCCCTTAGCTCGCTCGGACAACCTGTCCCCCAGGATAAAGCTATGATTGGACTCATTCAGATGATTCGCATATGGCCATAGTTTCGGAGCCATTTCATTTTATGTGTATATAAATACTTCACATCCGCAAATAACCCCAACTCATAGAGATGCAAAGGCTCAGCTGATTGCAAAACACCTATGTGTGTGTGGTAAGCAATGCCCAGCCTTTTATGTTGGAAAAGCAGAAAAGCTGAAAGGGTGAATAACCAAAGATCTTCCGTGGTCAGAGTAAACGAAGATCTGCTCATAAGCGGCCATAATGCTTCATTCAATGAATGTTTCGGCTTGAAAATCTTGAAAAAAATTAGACCCGAGGAGAATAGATTAATACAGCTTCAATCAGAGATGGCCCATGCGAATGTTTTGAGAGCGTATGATCCTCCAGGTTTGCACATCACGAGTTAGCTGGGTAACAACGATTCTCCATGGCATTCTTCCCTAGGCGCATCATTGTCAAAATGTCAATATGACGGGAAATGTCAAGTTTGACGTGTGAAATAAGGAGTTTGACTTTGGAAATGTTGCATTCGCCTTTAGAAATGTTGGAGTAGACATAGAACATGTTGCATTGTACATATGAAACGTTTGGTTTATGTTGGAAAATCATGAAACTGACCAGGGAGATCGTGGAAAGCACATGAGAAATGTTTAAAAAACTTGGGAAATGATGTATTTGACTACAAAAATGTTGATTTTCGAAATATTGAGCTGAGATATTGAACTGGATATGGGATATTTCCCCATAGCTGGAACAATTTTGAGTTTGGCTTGATAAATATTAAGTTTGAAAAGTGAAATGTCGGGTTCGGCATGAGAACTGACGAGGTTGACCAAGAATATATTTAGTGTGAGTTGGAAACATTGAATTGGGCTCTGAAAAAGTTGTAAAAGGTATGCAAAATGTTGAATTGTGGAACTTTTAGAGTAATCAACTTGACAGCAAGTTCAAAATTTCCGGGGTTTGATGAAAGTTTGGGTGAAAGTGGATGAGGTTTGTTGCACAACTGCCAATGACATGATTTAATAAATTTAAGCATTATAAAATAACTTTTTTTCAACATTCCGGGGGTCATATCGTCTGTTGGTCTCATGGGCAAATATCATATTCGCACCTTGCGCAACTGCGTAACCATGTGCAATTGACACTAACATTCTTAGTTTAAATTAGAACCCCAATTTCTAATTGCAGGTTCGGATTCTACCCAAGATTTCATGATTTGAGGCCTCAACCAATTTTTTTTATTGCGCCCAACCGGATTAAGTGTGGCAAATGAATTGTCATTGCTTTTTAACGCTGATTCACGTGATCAAATCTTTTTTTGATTTGACTCAATTTTTGAGGAATAATGACCGAAATTGTTTTATTTTCCGTAGTTTTTTTTTAATTTTAAGCGCCTGTTTCAGATTGTTACGGGGATTAATTTTCAAGGTCTGGTTGAAAAATGTAAAAATAGGAGGTTGAAACCTTATTCAGTCGAAGTGGAAAATCACCTTAATCTGCGAGTCGAAAGTCGGCATAAATGATGATTTTCCTCGCGCAATAAACAAATTTCTGTCATTATTCCGGAAAAATTGAGTAGAATAGCATCACATGAATCAGCGTTAAAAAACATAAAAAAACCTGATTCACATGATGCTATCCGTTTCTTGATTCGACTCAATTTTTCTGGAAATAAATCGTGGGACAGCCTGCATAAAATCTCAAAATATTAAAGCACTCAATCTCAAACTAGGGTCCAAATGATACCTTTGAGGACGACTTTGTAGAAGTAATTGTTCTCCGATGATTTCAATACAGGGTTAGCAACCCTATGTGTTACTCCTTCAACAGAGAAATTGCAGTAATCGTAAGTTATACGGAGGTCCCCCAATCCAACCGTCACTTCAATATTAAGCTCATCTTGTTTTGGTTTCTTCACATGTACGTCTCCAGTCCTGAAAATGCGAGGAAAAAATGAGATTTGCAACATTGTACTTTTTTTTTTTTTTTTTTTTTTTTTTTTTGTATTTTTTGCCAGTTTGTATATTATGTAAAGAATTCCCGGTATTATTGTGTGTTACATACTTTTATAGTGACTGAACCCATTTATCAAAATAAAAATCCGCTACAGAACCAATTTTACGGTCTTGGCAACTGTATTCATATCACTTAATTATTTTCATTACCTCCTTAATCTTTGTTATCGACCCGAGAAAAACTATTTAACTTTTCCCTCAATATTTGTTGATTTAGGTTTCTAGATAAATTGGATCCAAAACTTGGACTCTGTACGCTAAAAATAAAACATTAAATAAGAAAACGGAGTAAGATAGAATGCTGTCTACAATCCAGAGAGTTACACAGTTGAATCGATTTCGACGGTTAGGTCATCATCAAAAACAAACATGGGCTGAAAGTACATTACAGAAAGCACATCTTATATAGGTGATTCCCCCAGATGAAAGGAAATTGAATCCTATTGGCTCAGGGAAGTGAAAGGGGCGGGGAGGACCAACCAACGCTATTCAAGGCTTACAAAGTGAAAGAGGCACAAACAGTAACATTAATGGTGTAACATTTTGAGGAATCACATCATTTAAAAATTCTCCTCACTTATCACTCGTAACAATTTCGAATTTTTATAGCACACCCAACATGCCTCATTTTGGACAAAAGTGAGGAAATTCTACATAATATGTAGCATTATATTATAGCCCGTTTGTCAGATCAAAAATAAAGCTATGATTGGACTCATTCAGATGACTTGCAAAGGCGGAATCACCTTTGTTGTTCCTAAAATCCTTTTCGTGCTCTTTTATTTGTTCCTTAAATTTCCTGTCAGTTTGACCACAGTATTGAGTACTGTGGGCTTGAGGCCCACTCGAACATTTTAGTTTATAAACCCCACTTTTATCCTGAACGCTAATATTAAATTTAACCGAACCCAAATAAGCTTTAAAAGATTATTTTTATTCTTGAACCCAACTTTAAAACCTCTGGACAACGGAATTTCACCAAGTTTATCCGAAATTGTCCCTTAATAACATAAATTAATCCAATTTTTCTCTTCCAACTCAATTTCTTCCACTAAATTACACACCCCTCCCCTACTTTTTTTCCCAAGAACCTTATTCCAAATGGAATCATCAAGTTCTCCCCCATATCCATTACTTACGGCCATACTTTTAATAGCAGATTTAAAAAAAAAAATAAATTTCGATGGTTCATTGTTATGAACAGCTGATTACACTTTGGAAGGTCTATGAACTGCTGCTGCTGATTTGAAGTGCTACAAATAGTTATATCGCCATATTTTTTTTCCCATAAATGGAGAAATCATGCTTTTTGTTAATCAATAGGGTGGACAAGTCAAGAAAATTTAACTTATTTCCACCCAATTCGAGGGTGAATTTGATAGATGGATCCAAGTTGTTGATTTTTTCCTGAAAAGAATTTAGATGTCTCTCGGTTCTTGCTAAAATAATGATGTCTTCTACGTTTCTTGGTAGGTTCTGGTGCTGCCAGCAAATCACAATAATGTAATCATAAGAAAGATATTTTGAAACTAGGGCGAAGTGTTCAAAAAGGGATATTTAATTGTTAAACGTATTGTATTCAAAGAATCTCTAAGTTTCACAACTTTTCCTTTACGAGTTCGAATCAAACTACTGTAATTTTATTGACATGAGATTTACTTTCTGATTTGAACACAATAGCGGGATAATGTTACTAATAGGAACTCAGGTGGGCTTAGAATAATTTAATAAACAATACTCACAGTTAATACTTAAAAGGGGAATTCGAACATTGCCGTCTCGCAAGCAGATTATCGACGAGGAAGAAAAACGGTTGACACTTTTACGTTATTACCGGGAGTGTTTTAGCACTATGTTACTTATGATTTTATTTGATTGGTTAAATACCTGTCGATCAAAACATTTGAAAGAATGAATCCAGGGTGTTCAGATGTATCTGACATGGTTTTAGATCTTGAAAAATTTTTCAGTATTTAGGTCATCGACTCTTGAAACCACCCTTCACTCGTATTCGAGGCCCACAGGTAAAGGGACTGTACCGTAGCGCTAAGCGTATCGCCAAGTCGCCACTATTGGTTACCTCATTGTCCGTTAATCCTGAAACAATATCTATTTCTGAAAATCCCGTTCCTATGTGAAAATATTTAAAGCCTTTAATGGACTCCCAATTCCCCAAGCTGCTTTGCGCCGTTGGTTTTTCCCAAGCCACCCTTTTTCTGGCAAACGGTCAGTCACTCGTAGTCTCCCCTAGTAGTTGTAACCCCTCCTCGCGATTCCCCACACTAAATTTTCTTTACTTCCCCTCCAAACAAAATTTTCCCGTTTTTGGTTAACAGAATCTGGAGTCTTGTTAACTTGGCTTTCCTGGGACCTCCCTAATATTGGCTGGGTTCCCTATATAGTTATCACTTATCAAACTTGACTGACTTCATATCATAGTTACCAAAGTGACTTCATTTTCCTAACTAAGTAGTGGCAAAGCAGCATATTTTGTGATATTGTTGGCTACCCGCGAAACCTCAACTTTAGCAGAAGCGCCCTAAGGTTTTATTCAACAACACCTTCATTTATTTGATTGGTTCACTGTATCGACGAATACGAATTGAATTATGTATTTCCATACTCGTTCATTGAGCATGTACGCATTCATTTGAAATACAGCCTGCATCAGTTAGCCGCATAACCATTTACATCTTCCTTGGGTTCACCTTAACACAGGGCTCCAAAAACGTTCCCGACGGTGAATAAGGTGTAGAGTGTAATAAAACATATAATTATATAATATTAGAACATTTTTTTATCACCGATTCTCGAAGTTCGAAAAATTTCCCAAAGTTAGGGTCAGTCTTTCTCACGTTTATTATCAGATCCATGACGATTCGTGAGATAAACGTCAGGATATTACCGTTTAAGGAGTCTGTGTTTTCAGTAAGCCTTAAATAATGCGTTGGATGTAACTGAATCCACGGTTTTGACACGGTAATGAAGAAAAATTACTTTATTTAGAAAAATGAAACACATACACGTACAAAACAAAATTAAACTATTTTTCGAAAGTAAAAATAGGGATACCCTTAGTTTGTCTGCCGGAGTTGACGCGAATGTAAATCAACGAGATAAACGTATTCAAAATGAAATATAAAAGCTAGATTGCCTATTCCGTTACCAATCAAATTCAATAACGAGTACCTTACCACGCATTAAGTGCATTGTTAGCTTAATTCCACTGATTTCTAATTTCTTGGAGAAGAACAAAATCAACCTGTACGATTGTAATAACTCCAAAATACTTGATTCTCTTAGAATTGGGCAAGCTGAAAAACAAGATGAAAAATAACCTTTTTCACGCCGTAATTGCAGAGAGAACAGTCCACACGCTTACGATCCCAACCAGGCCGATAGTTCAATCAAGTTTCTCGCTCCGTACTTTCAAAATCCATCTTATGATCGGAAAAGTAAAATGAGACGTTTCCTGTGGATCAAGCGGGTCAGCAACATTAACTGCATTGTCAAACCGACACTCCGCATAGAGGAGGAAGATGACAACGCCCGATAACCATTCACGCCTGTACTCATCCCTTATTCTCTCAAAAGACCCAACAGATCCCTGGAAACGGACCCTGCAGATGCAAAAAGAGAACAACCATTCCTCGACCCCAACACTGAGCCACGAGGCTTCTGGAAGCAAGAAAACCTTGTCTACATAGCCAAAATGAAGCTATAGGCAATAAATAAAGAGATGAAAAACACCTGTTGACAATGAAAAAACAAAATATGGAGTCGTATGCCACACTATGACGACAGAAGTAAGTGTTTACTTCAATTACCTGCAATTCCTACGATAGTAGAAGTTATTCATGGTCGAAACGAGTTCCTCTAACAGAAACCGTTCTTGGTCGAAACAGATTGATTGAACTGTTGGGTCGAAACGAGTTGTTTCCCCATGTCATTGGTCGAAACTCGACACGTCCAGTAATTATGCATTATCTACGTTAATTTTCCTCTATGTACTGTGGCAGGCTTGCGTACATTTGAACGTGGACAATAGAAGATTGGATTAGATTTGAAGTTGGTCGCCAATCGGGTCAGAGAGGTGATTACGTTTGGCCTCACTCGTTTCTGAAACCAGCGTCCCCTTTAAACTGATTAACACCCATATGTCATCTGTAGTTTTGTATGTTATTAGCGTGTAATGTTAGTCAATCGCGTGTATTGTTTAGTATGGTTGTAAGCCAATTGTGTTTCAGTGCAGTGCCTATTCTTGATGATATTCTGTTCCTGCGACAGGAATCTGTTGTGTAAAACTGTGATGATGGACGTAAAAATTGACGAACATTTTTCAAGTAAAAGGGGAGCAGAATGTGTTGTGGTTGGAAGCTTCAAGTTGAGTTTGATGCGAGTTGCCAAGGGCGATGGATTGAAGACATTCCTTCCTACACATTCCTATTGACGGCTTCGGGAATATATTAACACTTTTACTGTTTTTAACCGTACACGAAGCAATCGCAGAGTGTATGTCGTAAAGCGTTGAACAGGTATGTGCAGTGAATGTTATTAGAAAAATACATTGAGTTACTCACCTCTTTAAAGTTGTCAAGTTTTCCAGATGGCCTTTTCCGCAATTCCATGTAACGTTAATGGGCTTCTTCGGATTGATTTCTGGATACATTGCCCAGTCAATTCCGCTTTTGTTTTTGACGTTCCAAAGTTTAGTGCCTTTCCAATTCGGAAATCGAGCACTGATTGCTTTCCGCGCAATTGCTATTGGCCGGATGAAGTCCAACGCATCGTCAAACAAAACGTCGACGGTGTCTTCTTTAGGTTTAGGTTTGTCGGTACTAGCCAAGTGAGGGAAAGCAAGAGCTGCGATCAGTAACGTCACGAAAACCATCTTGATAATGGACCACTCACCTCCTCAGGGCAGCTTTATAGGTACGTATCTCCTTATAGATATCCCCCCCATTTATGAATAATATTAGTCCAGATAAGTTGCAACAACTGCCGTTAGTTACGAAAGCTATGATATCATTTTCATTTGGGTTTCGTTTCATTTGTCACAGTCCTGTGATATCTATTTAATAAAAGGGAATCAAATGCTTGATAGGTAAGAGCGCAACAGAATCAAGTAAACAATAAATGAAGATTGAATTACATATCTGACGCAAAACTGTTATTCCAACCAAAGACGAGGACTGCAGCTATTCTTTTTCTTCCGTTAAACTACAGCCTTCAACGGTTGCTGCTCAACCGAGCAATTACTCGTGATACCTCTAAATCTGTAGCAATTGGATCGATTTGACTCATGTACCATGTCTCTCCTGTTGTTCCTCTACTCATTATACAATGGCAATTCGTGATTGAAACTAAGTCAAAACGACCTTCATATTTTGCTGTTTTATACATAAATGATCTAATTGGCTCCTTCTCGATGCTGCTAAATTTGTCGCTGGTGTTCGAACCACCTTTCACATTTGCGGATGTACCGAACCTTAGCGGATCAACGAGCACGATTGAGGATTCGATAACTTTCGCAGTCGCTCGTAAATACGTCCTTCCTTCTTTTCGAATGCTCCTTTCGTCATTTAAACAAAAAGAAGAGTAAAAACCACTCACTTTCACTTTATACTCGGAGAGCTAGTCTCCATGAAACGCAGTTTATGCTACAATAACTTTCTGAATATGTTTAAATTAAATAAAAACACTTAAAAATCACTAGTCTCTCTATGAATAGGGAATATGAGCAGATTTCCAAGCAACGTGGAACATCTTACGGAACGAAGGAACTCACTAACGGAAAATTGATAAGGCAGAGAATATAGAATATGAATTGTCTCTCCGTTTTTTACCTGTAGCATATACCTGAACCTTTTAGCTTCAGAGGTATGCTCTGATTAATCCGCATTACTAGCCCCTCTGTAAGTAATAAGACCACAATGAAACATCGGAATCCCACTTGAAAATGGCACTCATCAATGGCATATAAATAAGATACTAGGGATACGATACTTTTGGACCTGCGAGCACAGTAGTTTTGGAAGAACGTTCCCGCGATGCGGGGTGTTGGGTTGGTTTGTAAGGAGTGGGGGAAGCACGTGAGCTAGCCTTCTCGACCCTCTCAGTATCCATCGTGATGATGACTGAGCAGGAGGTACCCTCATTAATTGCGCATCTTATTGTGATCAAGTTTCTAGCTACAGAAGGAGTTGAACCAGCCATAAACTTGAGGTGATGAACTGCTCAGATCGGGGAAGAGATATTATGGAGAGCTAGAGATTTTGCATGGCACAAACTGTTTGGGGGGGGGTCATGAATATGTTGGAAATGGTAACCATGACCGCAGACCCCGCCCCAGAACAAAATTAACAATGTTGCTACATCTCGATTTCTTGCATGAGCGCAAAACAATAAATGCTGATTATTAATGTGAAATTTTGAGTGAAGTCAGAATGGCACGTCGCTGCAAAAGACGAGATCTACCAACGAGAGAAGTGATTCATCTCCATGACAATGCTCGCCAATTTACATCGACCCTGATTCAAGAAAAATTGGTACAACTGGGTTGGGAGACACTGGAACATCCTTCTTACAGTCCAGACTCGTCAACCTGCGACTTCCATGTGTTTGGTCCTCTTAAGGAAGCTTTGGGACGGCATAAGTTCCACAGATATGATGAGGTTGAAGCCTACGATCACAATTGGCTACAGACACAACCTGACTCTTCCCACACAGAGGGCAACAGAAAACTACCTACACGCTGGGAGAAAATGTGTTTCCGAAGCAAGAGATAATGTTGAACAATTAGACTTTTTTTTGTTCAAAATTAAAGTAAATTTTTCAAAAATCGTCTCGTTTACATTTGATTCGCCCTCGTATAACAAAATGGATATGGATTGTCCGGACCTGGGCCTATTTCTAAAAGTTACTGGTGAATATTTACTATTTACTGTTGGAAACATGTACTGGTGTGATTTTAGTATAGTTTTAAAGTACAAGACAAACGTACATGACAATAAAATAAACGATGGGAGAGGAAAACAAATAAGTGTATGATTTATCATAATCCATTCGTGCACGCTTAGTGATTTCAACAATGTGTTAGTACCCTCTATTTAGGAGATAATCTAAAAATATAGTGCAGTCGGTTGGGGGGCCAGCGGATGTG
Source organism: Creontiades dilutus (assembly GCA_031894815.1). NCBI lineage: Eukaryota > Metazoa > Arthropoda > Insecta > Hemiptera > Miridae > Creontiades > Creontiades dilutus. The sequence goes on from JAVIWC010002533.1 coordinate 12,251, forward strand.
TGGAAAAGCATTCCAAAATTCTATGAAACGTACTTGGCATAGTTAACAATCATTTTCGGAGATATGATAAATGGATGACATTATTTTCATCGTGATATGATTTAATGAATTCCAAACAGCTGTTATTTGGCGATTATTGTTTTCGTGATAGTCGGCGGCTCCTTTCAAACAAGGGAAGTAGTAAACTGCAAAGTTGATTGTTGTCAAACATCCTTTCAACTGCTGCGAGGACGTTCACTACCACATTATAGACGAACCTCCATTGCCGGTACATTGCCTGCATGATTTCAACGAACGCGTTTTGCAAAAAATCATCTTTGATCCAGGCGGTCATTACACCCATATTTTGGTAAAGACCAACGGTGGAGTCGCTAACGCACTTTTTTTTGGCACCTGTCAAAGAAAAAACAAAGATCCTCATATAGAGTGAGGCAACAAACACAGTAATACAATATTATTACAGTTAGATTGGACACTAAACGGCTATATTCGTGAACTTGAGCAATCTTAAAATTTAATTAACCAATGTGAGGTATGGGTGAATATGGAATATGGATTGTTCTCTCTTCTCGTTCCTTGAAACTGCTAATCCTGTACATAAACCTGAAGCTCATTATCTGCAAGGGTGTCCTCTGGGTGTTGCAGGCTTATCGACTCAGTTCTTGGAAGGGGATACCATCCCCCCCCCCCCCACAATCTATCCCATGACCTTTTATTATACAGGGTGGAAGCGGATAAGTGACGAAAAAATTTTTGAACTTGACAATGTTTGACAGTTTAAGACTAGTCTTGAAACATTGGCTTGCGAATGGTAGTTTACCTACTGACTCATGGCAAGAGAAAACATGAATATCCTCCTTTTAAGACCGGAAGGTACGTAACGTTTTTTCGCCTTGAAACTGGAATTTCTCCATGAAATTGACGCGAAATCGCAAAGTTGACCATACCATTAGAAAGCTGATTAAATTCGCAAGTTTTCCTGGGGTTTGACGAGTTCCAGCGTGTTTTTGGAAGTCCAGTAAAAATAAAAGTAATTCAGAAACTAGCAATTTTTTTTTTTTTTTTTTGTTCATTTCCAGTGCTTGAACTGCAATTGCGGTTTATGATTATGTATGTGCATTGGTCGTAAGGGAAATTCCAGGCTGAATCCGAATATGTGGTTAAAAGTAGAAAACAGTTGTTATAAAGTAGAGAAACGTGGGTTTCTATGTCAAAAAATGTGGTTTTCTGAAGAAAAAAAACTTCTTCCCTTTTTTCCCCCTTTTGCTTCTATTTAGAGACTACTGCCACAAGTATAGGAACGTAGAATATGCTTTAGCCTCGATTGAACGCTGAACCGATTTAAGTGCTCTATGCATATCTCCTGAAATTCAATAATCGTTCTATCACCTGTGAAACACGCACACTCCAAAGCTTAGTAGAAATTCAAATCATGAATGCGAGCCAAATGAATGAAATTGAATATTAAACCCCAGTGAGAGAATTCGCAGCGTTTTTCATGAAAATCAGAATGCTTCAACCCGTGTGTCGGCTATAAACCCTTTTAGGAGTTCACTCCAGTATCCACATTCACTACATCCCAGCTTGCTGAAAAAACGCTGTTGTTTTGGTTTTGATCTCAGTAACCTAGTGATGTAGTGAATGTGGATGCAAATGTTGGCACCATTAATCGGACCATACATCTGGAATGGTTTGAGCTACGGACCTGGGGAGGGGCTCATTCGATTCCTCATGGAAAGTTCTTTAAAAAAGTTCAAATTTAGGCCGCCTTGAATTTTTTGAGGGTTTTAGGGATTTTACAAAACTTTGACAACCTGAAAGGGCACTTTAAATTAAGTGAGAGTGCTGGCCAAAAAATTGGCGCCCTGTTAGACCAATCTTGATTTTTCCTAAAAATTTCATCTTTTTTGCTCCAGCCGTTTGGGAGAAATCGTGCGTACGGCGGACGGACGGAAAATTTTGTATTGCAGATTTGGGTTCTACACCTTTTGAAACGTAAACCACAAAATTTTCAGGGGGGGGTTAGATTTTTTTTTTTTTTTTTCAAGATTGATTAAAATGGTTTATTATTGAATAATAAACCAAAAAGTTGATATCTCAACATAGAGTGAAATAATTCTCAGTTTCAGATAATTTTTGTCATCTTTTATATTGAAAACCTGAAATAATGACTATTCAATAACTTTTTCCTCTGTTAAATTCTCTTATTCCAGTATTCATTAATTACTATCACATTTTAATTACTCGTAAAAAATTAATATTGATAAGTTGAAACATTACCTGTGAGCTTTATTTCAAGCATGAATGAGTTTTCTGGTATTTCTAAGTAAAAAGGAACGGCCTTGTAAAAGACTCCGTTGATATACGTGTTGCAGCTATAATAACTGACGTGAAGATCTTTATAAGTGACCATCGGAAACACCGTACGATCATCGCCATTACTGGTGTAATTAACGTCTCCTTTTCTGGAAAATATAGGCCAGATGCCGAAAAATGTAAGATGGAAATTCTGAAGTTGAAAAAGAGCATAGAACTAGCGTGTAAGCTCAACAACTACACTCCAAAATGCATTCAAACACAATTTATTGTCTGAATATCGAATAATCTATTTAAGCAGATCAAAGGGTTGTTTATGAATATGAAATAATGATAGTCTCAATATCGGAAACTATATTTAATTGGCATACTGCAGAGCAATGATGTATGTATGCAGGTGCCCCGGGTATGTTGGAAGTTTAACGCAGAACCCGTAAATGTGGTACCAACAGATAAAAGAATAATTCTTACTTACCTTACTTAAGTAATTATTACTTACCTCACCATTGACGTCAAGTTACCCAGAGTCCCGAACGAGCAGTTCCATTTGATCTCTGCCGTCTTTCCTTTAACGTTCGATACAAATCCCGGCAAAAACGTTTTTAACTTTTCCAAATTCACCACCCCGGTGCCGTCCCAATTCGGTAAATTCACCTGAAAATCTCGATTCAAAATCGCAGTTGTCCGAAGAAATTCCATCGCGTTGTCGAATAAAGCGTTGACATCATCTCTGTTTAAAGACTGTACATTACCAAGAAGAGAACAAGCGAAAACGACCACGAACAGCAACTGTTTGCAGATCATCTTCTTGAAAAGTGAATCTATAGTTCGGACAATACAATTCTTCCGCATACCACGTAATGTAATTTCTCAATTATTTATTGCCACATGTGATTGCTGTTAGTTGTTTGTATTTCTCAATTACAAGTCCTACTAAATTAGTTAAATTTAAATAAAACAATGGACGATACACAAATTAACGTACTACCAAGTACTAACTGCATCTCCCAAAAGAGCTAAAGCAATACGCATTTAAGTACATAATCACAAACATCGCCAACTAAACAATGGAAGTTCAGCTAAACAACGATAAAATATTAGTTGCACGATATCGACACGTCTATTGACTTTCAAATAAATCGAACAACTTTTTCATTACCTAAGTATAATTTACTCCTTTAAAGTTAGGTTAATTTTGTAATTTCATGGGTCACCTATGAGCTATGGCTAAAAAACATACTTCGGTTAAAACTCGAAGTTTATCAAAGAAGTTATTTCATTTTAACAGGGCGTAATTTAATTTTAATAGCAACAATAATAAATGTACTGTGCATCCTTTTATGTGCATTAATTAAATTATTTTGCTACTACTTTGTAAGATTAGTTGATAACAACATACCAACAAGAAATGGTGTCACTTCGCTAACCGATTAAGGACTTTCATTAAGCTTTTCGACGTACAACCAATTAAATTTGCTCATTTTGTACACCACAAAAGTCATGCACCACTTGTTGGTAAGCTCTTTGCTCTCCTTCAATTATCTACCGAGAACTTGAGGCAAATACTATTATCAAACCGACATAGTCACAAATCAGTGGATCTATTGATAAACTGTCACAACTAATTTCGTCATAAACTATATTGATTTGCAAAATTCCACAAACAGTATTAAATTGAAGCTCAAGGAGGATCTTGGTGACACAGAAACCATCATCTTTTTAAAAATATATAAAAATTGCTTCCAAGTCAAAAGAAAAGTCTCGCGCTATATCCGGAAATGTTCACCATCGTATTCCGCAAGTTATTCGCGACAACTAGTTCAAAAGTTTCAAGTTTATTTTTAATCATGAACGTTTGTAATCGACATAGAAAAACCCCTTGTAAACATTAATTACTTAACAAATTATTACACAAAGTTTTACTTTCTATGTATTTCCTCCAACGCAGAAAACTGAACTGTTTATTAGACGGTGAATGTGGTACCTTATCCAATCTCGGCGATTGTATATCTTGTAATTGGAGGTCTGGCTGAATCCATAAGAGCTCAAATTAATACTTCAGCACAATAGATCGATCGGAGAACAAATTAGCCACAAGGGGCTTTCAGTTGATCACAGCGTGCCCATACTCTCACTTGCAGTGTTCAAAAGATGAAAGACGTACCACAGATTTCTACGTTATAAATATAACTCCGTGAACACCAAAATTTATCAGTCCCTCAGCACCTTCCAAAGGGTGATGTGCAATTACTTAAAATGATTCGACACGTAAGTTGAAACCTACGAATGCAACAAAAGAAATTTAACGAGATAAAACGTCAACGAATATATGACCTTCGTCATGAAAAATTCGACTTCAGGGAAACCCTCAAAGCCTCTTTACACGAGCAATTTTCTATGCAATAATTGAGTGGGAGAAGTGTTGCCCAGATTTAGTGTTGCTCGTGTAAATGTGTCATGCAACACAACACAAGTAAGTTGTAAGCAATAATTTTCGAGTGTTGCCCAACATTTTCAGCTTGCATTGCAAGGAGTTAAGAGGTTTTTTTTAAATTTTATTGTACCAAGTAATAACTTATTAACAATATTATATTGAAAATAGGATAAGTATTCAAAACTAAGATGCATCACTGAGTTTGGTCATTTTGACTGATGGGGCAAGATCAAGTGGTTTGGAAAGTCTTCTGGTGATGTCACTTGTGTCAAGGAGATGGACAGCTTCCGTCGTTGGCGTGATATCTTATGGAGATGACTTGCTTGTCGCTCAACAGCTCGCTAACTGTTTCGACCTGAAGTTCATGATGGAGACGTTCATTTCGAAAGGTCCATGGAGCATTCACAACAGTTCTAGCACATTATTTTGAAACGTTGGATGATATCTCATGAGCTGCAAAGCTGGGTCCATAGATCCAAACCGGTTTCAGGACCTGGTTGTACAGGGTTAGCTTATTCTGGATCGACAGCTTCACCGTAGTCAGTACATTTTCCTGAATTTGAGTAGGAGTTCTCCCTTCTTTTTCTTAACATGGGCTCTCCACCTGAGCCTGGACATCGAGCGTCATATCGAGGTATTTAGCTTCGTTAGCATACTAGCCATTTAGATAAACCGGTTCATAGTCAATTTTAAAAGTTACGGATGACGAGGTGAAGTCGAATCGGGTAATTTTTCCGTCTTCGCAGAATCCGGAACACTATATATAAACCAAACGCAGTTTCGACATTTCTGCGGTCACGTCAAGTAATGGCAAAACCGCTTTACTGACTCTACACCCGGCAGAGTAGGGCTTGATTATGTTTACAGTCAAAGGGAAAACATCGTCTGCTAAAAATACTTCTGACACATGCATATCTCTTTCGGGGAGAGGTTCAGGAGGGATTGGCAGAATGAGATGTGTCTAAAAACTCCTCCATCTGATATCCTACCCTTACAACCTACGTGAACGTAGATAAACCTGTAATTGGCATCTTCCGCACCGAATAACACGGTACTGGAAAAGTTCTTATAATTATAGTATTTGCTCCCATTGCTCGGAGGGGGCATTCAACAACGACATGCTTCCTACGCACGAACATGGATCAAACGCAGTGCGGAAGTTCCACTTGTGGCCTTGATATAATTTTTCAATTCCTCACCAAGAGCCTGGAACACCTCTGGCACAATTTGGCCTATCGTGGAAAAGTAAACCCGAAAGAGATACATCAGTTTACCGATGGAATCACCAGCTGCCAAAAAGCGCAGCACGATGGCGGAGAGTGTAGTCATCGGAATGCTCAATCTCATGTTCGGGTCAGTCTTCCTGGGGCCCAAGTATAACAACCAAAACTTCGAAATCCGTTTCGGTCATACGGGCAAAATCAATAAATCACGCTCCAATAACACTTCCCCGATAATCGCCAAGGAAAAGTCTATCCTGCTGAGAAACTCGCGTTGCCGTGACCTCCTTTTCTTCCTCCTGTGGCTCGTGCCTGTGGCAAAGATAACTACAGCACCAGTGATGGGTTCCACATCAATCATGTTAGCTTACTGGTGTAAACGGAAAAATTGAGCAATTTGTATTGCTCAACTTTATTTTGCAACATGAGCCGATTTTCCACCGCAATTATTGCCTCGTGTTGCTTACAACTTTTCTATAATCTTTTCGAATTTGTGAAATTATTGCAAGAAAAAATTGCTCGTGTGAAGTTTCCTTTAAAATCAAAACCCCAATGCAATTATATCAGCTGATTCTTCCGTCAACATCAACTAGAGGTTTTGTACCATGTGGAAAGACGTTGAGATTCACATTCGTGTTGACGTTTTTCTTCTGTCAAACAACTAGTCCTTAAGGAGAGCAAATTGATGAACGTAAAGAGGTCAGAGTGAACTCATTCAGTTCATTGAAGAGATGTCTATCAAAAGCTAACATAAAACATTATTATAAGCATAACATATATTTCAAAAGTTTTCGATATTCTGATTTTTTATCAATGATATTTCAGGTGAAATGCCACATTTGAGGATTAACAGAATCTGATGATTAGAACTCAGATCTAAATAGACCCAATTCGTAATTTTGACCCAACTTTCAACAACTTTGGTCCAGTAGTTACTGGGTAAAATCTCTGTGCGGGAAACATGCCTAAAGCAAGTCCTTATTCGAACAAACCAAAAAAACGGATATCATTTTCGGACTCAACATTCCAAAGAGCTACTAGAATAGATAAAAATACCACATGTAGTAAACAGAGATGAATGCTTTAAACAGAAATATTATATAATACAGAAATAAAAACCTTTGTGTAATAATTTGTAGCCTTTTGTTACAAAACTCGAAACAGCAATAAATAAACGAGCATGAACACGTGTTTCCACTATGAAGAGGCGCACAAGACTAACATATTACTATTTCATTTATTGAGCATTCTGACGGACGAATAAAGCAGGTATACGACCTCGGCCACGCAGACAATCGAATAAATGACATATCTTTTCAAATGACACTGACGCATAAATTTAATGACCGGGTTTCATTTTACCTGATTTTCTCCTAGAATTACTCCTATATATTTTATACAGGTAATTTACAATCACCGACAGAAAAATATTTCTGCTTCTATCGCAGCTTCAGTGATACATATACTTGGCGTATGCATTTGATGACTATTACAACTTTTCCCACTTTTTGAATCGACGTATCTCAGAAACTCTTACTGAAAAAGAGCTCTATTTTTTATGGACAAATGAATGATCCAGAATTTTGGTCTGAGTTACTTTTGATGATAAAACTGACCGTTTTGCTGAAAATCTCGAAAACCCCACCGTTTTGAAGAAGAAAAAAATGCTAAACCCTTCTGAAAATTTCATGGTTTACGTTTCAAAGGGTGTAGAATCCGAATCTGCAATAACAATTTTTCCGTCCGTACGCCGTACGCACGATTTCTCCCAAACGGCTGAAACAAAAAAGCTGAAATTTTCAGGAAAAATCCATGTTGGTCCGCCCAGCTCTCTCACTTAATTTGAAGTGCCCTTTAAGGGTTGACGAAGTTTTGTAAAAACCTCGAAAAAAGTCAAGGCGGCCTAAATTTTGACTATTTTTAAAGAACTTTCCACGAGGAGCCCTTCCCCAGTTCTGCAGGTCAAACCATTCCCGATGGATGGCCCGATTTATGGTGCCAACATTTGCATGCACATTCACTACATCACTACAGACCTGGGGAGGGGCTCATTCGATTCGTCATGGAAAGTTCTTCAAAAAAGTCTACATTTTTGGGATTTTGCAAAACTTTGACAACCCTTAGAGGGCACCTAAACTTAAGTGAGAGAGCTAGCTAAAGAATCGGGGCGTTGTCGGAACAACATGGATTTTTCCTGAAAATTTCAGATATTTTGCTCCAGCCGTTCGGGAGAAATCGTGCGTACGGAAAAATTTTTATTGTAGATTTGGATTCTACATCCTTTGAAACGTAAACCATGATATTTTCATGGGGGGTTAGAAATTTTTTTTCAAGAGCGATTACAATGATTTATTATTGAATAATAAGCCAAAATTAAGTTATTGCATATAAAGTACAAGAAACCGTGAAATGAATGTAAAACTTAAAATGTTGTTGGACTGCAAGAGAGTTCCCAAACGTTTAGAGTTGGAAGGAATGTTACAATTCCTCGAATACATGACTAAAAAACTAAAAATTTTGTTTGAATATAACTTAGTAAATTAAAATGAATAATAAGTAAAATAAATTTTTTGTAGAGAGTGAGTGATTCGTAATGAACGATGAATTCAATTCGCTCATTCGAACATGCTGCATGTTTTTTACAGCTTTAAACTGCAAGGAAAAGCGTATCCTTCCTCTAAAATGAATATGTAAAAAGCTGTGAACAGAGTACTATGTTAATGACAGTATTGAAAATACCATTATATTATCAAATGATATACGTCAAGAGGAAAAAATAAATTGTTGCGTGTCTTTGAAGTTTAAATAGCATTTAAGGAGGCAGCCTACAGCAAAAAACGAAAACACAGATCAACCGAAACAGAACCCTTCAATTTATGAATGTTTCACGTTTTTATCCCATTAATGCTTTACGATAAATTTTTCAAATTACACGATGTCGATTCTTCTCTGAACGGTCAGATAACTTTATTACCTCGCATTGATTACGGTGGGTATCATCTGGGCATCCGTCAAATCGCCGATAATACTCTCGATCGACGTTCAAATAAAATGGGAAGACGATTTTGAGTCAAGGTGGAATTTCTAGTTTATTAGTTTCAATAATTGAACCTTTCAATTATGAACTTTTTGATTAATAGGGAAAAAAGTTAAACCTGATCGTTGTTGGTAAGGTATTTTTTACTATTGAAACTCACTTCTAACTCACGTTCGTGTTGATGTCACTATTAGCCTTCATACAGACTCAACGTATCGAGATTGAAACATATGGTAACCAGACAGTGGTTACCTTGTCATGCTGTAACTTCTGTTAAAAACATTCGATGAACTGTCCAACTGAAACAAGTTTACGCTGAGTCTTCTATGGACTCAGTGTTTATCTTAGGTCCCAGAATGGGACACTGTTCGAGGGAACCACTGGGGTTTTAGCAGAACTCAGCTTCAGGCCATAAGGCTCGAACCAGTAGCGGCTCCTGCCCTGAAACCCCGGGAGTGCAACGAAACCGTAAGGCACAACCACAAAGGGAACGTGAAACAAAATGTGATTTTCTCATCAAAATTCAATTTTCAACAGTATGCAAAGGAGATCAATCTTGTCCGATTTCTCTGCCTCAAGCGGCGAAACAAACCACTCAATGCTAGCTTTTCAAGAACTTCACTATATACGTAAATACCTAAAAAAATAAAACCAAAATTTTGAAATGATTGTCAAACTTCAGAAACGATTGAAACAGTAGAAATTAATATATGCCCAGCAAAAATAATCGGACCTCTTCAGTTATCGTTCCGCCAGGCCTCTCGGCCGCCCGCCTGCTTCCCCTTCTGCCGTTATCGTTCCGCCGCCCTTGATGATGTTATTGTACTGTATATAATAAACGAAAGAAGAGAATACGTTTAGGTTTAGGTTTAGAATACGTAAAGGTTTATTTTACTCACATAATAGGATAAAATTGTGTCAAATTTTCGTCAATTATTATTAGAACACAATTCTTCACTGGGAGGCACTGCACTGCCACCGGTCTCTCAATCCAGTAAGATATAAAATAGTCGTGTTTCCTCCTGAGCACGTCACGTTTTGAGGCAAAATCTTTCTGTCTTGCAGAAACCGAACGGCACCCTCCTTCGTTTTCACGGCGTCATACAAAGACAGGAAATTCATTTTTAACGGGAACAGACAATTACGGTCACGAACTGAAACACAACTGACCTCCGATATCGGATGACTCCATAAACATGACCGACAGATATGACCTCTGATATCAACAATGAAGGAAAGAGTGTCATTTTAGAAGTGGCGGAACGATAACGGAGAAGGTCTAAATAATCGAGGAGGTGAAAGCCCAATTCCATCTTTACCAAGCTGCATTCCTTCATTATTGCAGCAAAGAAGACAAGGGAAGCAGAAAAGTGTATTACTTACTTCATATCCGCAGAGCCAATCTACCTTTTTGCAGTGTTGAGGGTTGAACTTGGGAATCGTGGAACGATTTCTGCTGGCCTTTGAGGTTTGTAACAGTTCTGTCAATGCAGAGACATTGCCCTGCATCTCAAATGATCACTCTTTGTTCCACCGACAATGTCGCGAAGTCACTTTTTACAGCACTTACTGTATTCATCGCGCATTTACAGCTCGCCGTGCAATATGCAGCCTGATCGATGAAGAGACGAGCCACAATTTCTTCTGTACATGCCCCATATATGCAAAATTCTGGAAACGGTACTTTGGAAAACCCTACCTTGAATCGTGGGAGGTCGTACAAATACTGGACGATGATAAGTTGTGCAGATTGTACGGATTGCTTAGGGGCACATTGCATTATCGTCCGTTTTAGGTCAAGAACTTCAATTTTGTTGGCTAAGCTTTACTTTATTGTTAACTTTTGTTGGCTGAGATTCAATTTATTGTTTAATATTGTTGGCCTAGCTTCAATTTATTGCACTGTTTTCGTTGTCATAATTGTCGCCGTATTATTGGAACAATTTGTTACTGTGATTATTCGTAAAAATAACTGCAGTTCGTGTAAAATCGCTGCTAAATTGAAATGTTGAATTATTGTTGGATTGCACATTTTGAAATAGTTGAAATTCAATTTAAATCGTTCTAAAGTCAAATTTTCGGGCGGGCGACCAGTGGCCCTTGCCCTGAATGTTTCTAGCGACAAGCTTTTGATAATAATAGCACTTGTTTTTTCTTCAATATACCTATTTTCTATTCTATATTTTAAAATGTTCAGAGCCATTGCAGTGGCTTAATTTCTTATGCAAATTCTCTAAAAGTAATAGGTCGCAGTTATTGTGAAGTTTTACGATATACAATTTTTATTAGGAGTATTTGATGAAGTTCATCAAGATGTGGAAGTTGGTTTTCACGGTGACTGATACCGACCTAGACTGGCGATGTTTTTGCATGGGAGGGGTTGTTTTTTTTTAAGAAATGGTACCGTTAACGTTATTAAATGATCGCCTGAAGCTAAGAAGATGCTCGGCCGGAATGAAAGAATGAAAAATCTATACTCTGGAAACATGTACGACGGTAATGTTTGAAACATCCTTTCAGTTTAGTTGTAGGCAGAGGGAGAGTGAGAGAAAAAAAAGAAAACAACAAAGAAAGTAATCCAACGGTCTCAAGGGTGCAGGGGGGAGAGTGTAACAGGCTTAAAATCGCCCTCCAATTTGCTCATAAAATGGCCCGAGGGGGTTGAAATACAACGAAGGAATAGGGGTTGGGGGGATGGAGTAAAAATATGCCGCTGACAGTGAAAAGGACGGTGGTAGGGGAGGGTGTAATTGCTTGTCTGAGGGATTAACATGCCGGAGAGAGGTGGAAAGGGGTGGTTTTCGGTGCTTGGCAAGGTCGCCATGACGACGAGACCCACCTGTAGCTCTTTTCTGCTTCCATTAGCTGGAAACGTCGGTAAAGGCTGAGGCTCGGGAGTCGGTAAGGTAGACGTTTTCTCTGTTGATAGGCCCTTCAGTCTCTTCACGCTTCATTTGAGTGAGACATTAAACTCGGGGAGCTCTTTTTTCGTCTTTTCGAGGTTTCATCGGAAGGGGAGAAGCAGAGTTCGAACTTAATCAACTTGTCTCGCGACGTTTTCAATAGCGGCCCCAACAGCAGGGGGGTTTGATTGATGTTCGATTCAACAGCCAGCAAGTTTTGACTTACTACTCAAGACCTGCATAACATTTAAGATGTCCTGGAATAGGTCAGTGGTGTGAAATAAGAGTATACCTAAACAATAATTAGTTCATAATTTCCAATAATTGTACATAACGAATGATAAGCAGAAATTGAATGGGGAGTTCTTCTGGACTCTATGAGGTGCTCTATGAAGAACTGATCATCCTTCAACAGTGACGCAAATATCAGTCGCAAACATGGAGCCAATCTTGAATATACAGCAAATCAATACGATTGGTTTTCCGCTGAAGTTGTTCATATGCGGTTACAAACAGAGCATACAGGCAGAAATACATCCAAGTAAGGAGAGAAATGTGCTAAATTGGCCAGTCAAAGTTGGAACCAGGACGAAAATGTGAGTGGGAGACCGAAATTGATACCTGATATCAAGATTTATGTTTTCATGAGTACGGCGTCGTTTCATATTCGCATCTTAAATACCGAAGCCGTCTCTTACGATTCCCATCTCTGGTCTGTCATTTCTAACATGGAGGCGAGAGAATGAGTGGATGCTCCTTCCAAGAGCTGGGGGATTTGCTTGCAGCACCTAGAGGATGAAGCTAAAGGCTTTCTGCAATTACCAGTTTCAAGAAACAGGAAGAGGCATAACCATCACACATGTCACTGAAGGCTGCCAACAATAATGACTGGAAATAAGGCAATGCAGCTGAGGACCTTTGAGGTGTCTTCATTTCTATTGTATCCTGCAATCGCTAAGTCCCAATAAGGAAACTTCGGCACCAAGGACTTGAGGATGGGGCAATGATGGGATCATGAAGGCTGTCGTAATATCTCTACCTTACATCAACTCCTCCTAATTCTAAAACCTGATTACGTTAAAATTACATAAATAAAATTTACTGTTTAAAATATTTGCACACAATAGTATCGATAGCAGTAAGAAGAATCCAGCAGAAGAAATGCTTGCATTCTACTAAAATCTCTCTCCAAATGAATCCCAGCGTCCAATCAACACCTCTTACGATTCCCATCCCTGGTCTGTCATATGTAACAAGAAGGCAACGGAATGAGTGGTTGCTCCTTCCAAGGGCTGGGGGATTTACTTGCAGCACCTAAAGGATGAAGCGAAAGGACTTCAGCATCAGCACTTTCAAGAAACTGGAAGAGGCATGTTCGTCACTAATTTTAGATCCTGATTACATTAAAATTACATAAATGACATTCACTGTTTACCATATTTGCACAAAACAGTATCGATCGCACTAAAGACGAATTCAGCAGAAAAAATACTTGCACTTCACTAGAATCCCTCTCCCAATGAATCCCAGCGTCCAATTGTCATACGGAATTCGCAAGACCCCCGAAATCTCAAAAATAATTCTCAGACTCAAGATAAAGTCTTCAAATTGAGTAGTGACGCTCAAGGTCTTCATTTAGGTGAAGAATTGCAACAACAAAAAAACACTTATCCATTTTCACTCCTTGTATCTACCTTGTTTCAGTAGTTATTTATTAACTCATGCTCGGTTTGTGCTGTGGTTCTCGCACTCATGGAAATCGACTGGCAATTAAGGCGGAGGAATGACAGCCTTCCAATTTAGACTGACACTTTACATTGAGCAGCGACGAGGAATAACGAGCTGCAGACAGTTGACATTTTGATCTCCTCTCTATTCAGCCTTACTACAGTGATCGCTATTTAGGCAAAATCACCTTTTAAAACACTCCGCCCCGACCTTTTCCGATCGCTGTAGCTGGAAAGTTGATGAATAGGAAGATCGCATGAGGCCTCCTCTTACAAAAGCGTGACGGATGACGCGGATGAATACTAAATAAGCTGCAAAGTTGACTAAGCTGTTGTAGAGCTTCTCGGCCTCCTCGAAACTTTTCTGTCGACGTAATCTCCTTCCATGAAACCCGGTCATTAATATGGATGGATCGTTTCGTTCTTGTATATCCAGGTATTCAAAACGACTGTATTCAACCGATGCGAAATCAGCCGTAGATGTCCAACCGTGAATGTCATGAAGGGGCAGCGAGCAATGTTCAACAACATAAAGAGATATAGTTTATTTTTTGTTTGGCCATTCAATTGATTGTGGTGGATATCAGGCCGACTTACTGGGACGGCGAACAGTGTGGGCTTTTCATATGAACGACAAGAAATGAACATGGTGAAAGAGGTTCTTAACATTCAGGCAGACTCTGGAATAAATTATATTGCCGTAATACATTAAAGAACAGCTTCAAAACAAAAGAAGAAATACTTTAATTAATAAATAGAGTTTCATGCAATTTTTTTCAAGATGGTAGACAATAAAATTTACGACAAGAATGAATTGCTTTCAGCGTTATGAATTGTTTTAATGCTCTGATTACAAGGAGGTAATGAAAAACCAATATCATTTGCGAGTAGGACTCGTTCAGGATCGGAGAAGCGTCATGAGAATATTGATAAAGAAGCACTATCAATCATTTTTGGAATGAGAAAATTTCATCAATTTTACGCTATTGTTCAAAAGAAAATAGTATAGCGAAATAGACATGGATTTTGGAGTATATTGTAAAGCAATATGTTGAAAATCAAATGCTGGGTAAGGTACTCGAAAATTGTGAAATGTACAATTTATGGTGGGAAGAAGGTAGTTGAAGGTGATGTTGTGTTATGGTTTGGAAGATTTGTTGAAACCACTAATATGATAATGGATATGTTGAGGGTTTTACATTGTGACACTCGGGAATAGCAACTTTGAGGGCCATTGGTCGTTGAAGGATTCAGTTGTGCTTGGTAAGAGAACAGAACACCATAGAAGAGATGCTGAACCGTTGGGATTGGAAAATTCCGAACAAAGTCTCCTGAACGGTGAAACATGGCATTCCTCTCGTACTCGAGTAGTTGTGCCTATTGCTCCAGGGATGGGAGAGAGACGCAGTCAAGGAGGATAGTCTCTCCTAGAAAAACATCAAAATTATTTTTGAAAGGGAGGATCATTATTCAATGTACTCTTGGAATGTACCTGGGAAGCCATGTTAACGTGTCCACTTGAATTTGTTGGTATAGCTGACAGAGTAACCCGTTTAATGGGTAACGACGTTTTCAAAGTAGAAGGAAGTGGAATGTTTAAAAACACCCTCATCAGCATCACTGATACGAATATTTCGGGAGTAGTTCTGCAGATGCGGAATCCCAACAAAAATTTTCACTGACTATAGAACGAAGATTGTACCAGAACATTTTTTAAAGGTAACTCGTTTTAGTTCATAAAAAAACACTATAAGAACCAAAATGTAATGGAATGGTGGAATGCCTCATCAGGACTTTGAACGGCTGGAGGAAACAACGAACACAAATTTGATTGATTTCATGCAAGCATTTCAAAATATACTGTTTAGTTACAGGAATGCCTTGCAAAAGACTGCAGATATGGCACCAGAGTTGTTCCATGGGAGAAGGCTTCCAGCAATAATGGACAACATCAGAGAATCGAGAAGAAAACTGTGGGAACAACCAGTAGAAGGAAAGCGGGGAACAGGAAAAACCAGGGAATTTTGAGAATAAGAAGTATGGGTTATAAATTAAAGAAAATCTAGGATGAACAGCGAGAATTGTGAAGCCGAGGAATGGACCATACTCCTGCGAAGTGATCACAGCTGAGATTCTAAAAAGAAAACATGCTGACCCACTAAGAGTCCATGGAAAAGTAGTTGAAGAAGGGAGGGAAACGTGTGATACTCAAGAATAGATATTATTAGTCAGTAACGTTGTTCATAGTTAGAAAGATATTTATTAATAAAAGTGAGTTTTATGATTGATTTCAACAGTGTAGTTTTATGATTCATGAATCTCCAATACTTGAAACCCGCATTATGATGTTTTTATTGTATATTTGGCATTTACGCGTATCGATTGGTACTTTCCGAAATCAAATTTCGTTTTCCTTACTGTTTCAGGTAATGACCGATTAGAAGCGAAAGCGTCCAGGTTCAAAGTGAGTGACTTACAAGGCAGGACGCTCTTCTCCGCTGACAAGAACGAAGTTGTCGTAGGCGCTGACCAACTTCGATTATCAGGTAAGACACTCACAAGTTTTTACTCAGTCTATCATGTGGGATTAGATAAAAGTGATCCCGATATTAAGTTTTGTAAATTTCATAAACAGTGTTCAAATGGTCTCCTGGGTAGCCAAGACACTGGGTTTCAAGACACGGCCACTCAACCTAATTTGACGAACGCAAGAAAGTAAAAATGGTTTTGCTTGCCAAATAGGTCAAACTGTTTTACTACTACTACTAAAATAGGAAAACAAACCTCTTCTCAAACCACGATTTAGGCAATCGGTGAGTACATGATCGTTGTGAGCAGGACCGCCGTCCATCTGCCACCACGAATCTATTATTTTTGGTTTTTCTAAAAAGAAGATACATTTTAAAAAATTCTGCAAATCGTTATCATTCAATGAGTGTCTGGGTTGACCATAAGATTACGAAGGATGATCGAGAGAGTAATGGATCCAGGGTGAAAAAAATACTTGAAATTCAGTGTCTCATGACGAGTTATTTCTCGCCCTATAAAGTCGATTTTACTGAGTGAAACTACGTTTTTCTGGTCTCAAATGCGACTTTCTCCTCTAACCAGCAGAGTACAATCAAATTGATTATACCGTTGAAAAGCTGTGATTCTGGCCCAGTATGTGGGCTTACTGGCAATATTTGATTATCTCGAAGTATTTGGACATTACATTCTGGGCTTTGAAAAACGGACATAAGCTATCGTTAAGTTACTGAGTTCACTTTCAGGTTGCTTCATTATCCGTGAAATTCAACTGAAAGAAATTTATTTGATATTACAAAGGTAGAAAATGCTACGATCTTTCCTACGGTTTCTTCAAATACGGGATTACTCTGGAAATGTGGTAACTATGTTCGAGAGACATTTTTTGTTTCTAATCAGTTGTATATAAAATCGGTCCCTTGAAAGAACGAGACCTGTTTTATGGAGATCCTGCATCCAGTGCCAATTACAGTGTTTGAAACGCTGGATCAAACGTTATTTCATACTCTGAGTCCACATTTGATAAGTCAGAAGGCCAGATTCTGAATCCGAGACTGCAGGAGAGGTGCGGAGTCCGTCGGCGATATTGAATAGGAATTATTTATTTCCGACCGAGGTTAGAAAGGGCGCCTTGTTGCTCGCAACACTTTCTTTATATCCCCTGTTGCTTTGCCGTTTCCTACAGAGAGAAAAATCGAGGTTACGAAACTTCTTCAACGTGGGAGGCCAAATGTTCAATAAGCTTTGTACACGAACAAGAGTACATCGCATGCGTTAGAGTTCGTGAATTCTGCATCGAGTTAATTGTTCCAAATCTCGGTATTCATTCATTCAACTCTCATTTTTTCAAAGCTTCAATTGTAATTTGGTAATTTTCACGGTAAAAGAAGCACAGATTGTTACGTTTTCAAAACCTGCATCAACTGGTAGTAAAAAAAAAGTCTGCCAAGTGGGTGTGGCACATAGCTTCCTCGTATCCATAACATGACTGTATAGATCATTGAAAATTATTATTGACTAAAGAACTTCGTTCAATTAGGCGAACTAATTATTGAATAAGGGTAAATTTATTGTTATGCAGAGGCTAAAACTTTATTTTCTCTTTATTGCTCACGAGGACCATCTTTCATCAGTCCGAACAATCCCTGAAAATTTCATCGAAATCAGTCATGAACTCCCGGAGTTATGCGCGTAACAAGGATTTCACGTTTGCGCATGCGCAGAGGCTACTATTGATCCGGGGGTCATGAAACTTATAGGGGACCATCTACACATCAAAACAAACAATCTCTGAAAATTCCATCGAAATTGGTCAAGAACTCCCGGAGTTATGCGCGTAACAACGATTTCACGTTTGCGCATGCGCAGAGGCTACTATTGATACGGGGGTCATGAAACCTATAGGGGACCATCTACAAACCAACCAACACAATCCCTGAAAATTTCATCAAAATTGGACCATAACCGTGTAGTTTTGCCGTAACAAGGATTTGCTGACAGACAGACACACAGACAGACGCGGAACCAAAATTGTTCAGAAAGGTCTAAAACGCAATATGCGAGTGGAATTTTAGATTTCGGAGACAAAAAAAATTTTCATATCCCGAAAGTGAAAACAATGCTTCCGCTACCTTGGTAGACTCGGAAGCAATATTAAGGAGCAAAGCTAGTTCGGTCCACCACTATCACAACTATTACATATCCAACTCAAGTTCAACCTTTTCTAGGTCAAATCCAATCTTTTCCCCAGAAAAACAATAATTAAATCTAGGAGGAAGAAAACTAGCCTTTATTCTTTTCAGTGAGAGTTCACCGGATACCTGGCAATAGGAGTAACATCGATCTGTTATCGGTTTGATTACAACTTAAATATTTGGTGATTCGAATTATTTGTTAGTACTTGGATTTTTGAAGGTGATAGAATATTATTCCTGCGTCAAGTATTGTTTTTCCCCAGAAAAACAATAATTAAATCTAGGAGGAAGAAAACTAGCCTTTATTCTTTTCAGTGAGAGTTTCACTCAATAGAATATTATTCCTGCGTCAAGTACGCGATCTTTTAAATGATCTCCTTCTTCCTTCTATATTTTTCAATACTGGTTCCCTACCTAAAAGAAAGGAATCAAACCCCAGTTCGAGATCTTCGATCGCTGTTGATCCCTTTCTCCTGTCACATTTCAGTATCGGTGACGGTTGGAAATTGTTTGCGAATAAATGGGCGGACGCTCTGATAAGATGATGTGATAATTGCTATAAAAAAAATGTTGCACTTGAGTGAATTTTGCAGGGAACACAAAAATCTGTAGCACATTATTTTAGCTCATTGGTTCACACTTTTTTTTTAAATTGACCGTTTTTTAACTTTATTGTGTGGCAAAACAGTTTAGTTGTCGGTGGGAAACGTGATTATTCACGTCAAATTTTAAATTTGTTAACCATGGAGCACGTTTTGAATGAGTATCTTTTGGATGAAACAGATAGAGTACCTTTTGGCTGAAAACGTCGGATCTACAGGGTATCCCCCGAGTTATGCACAATCCGACTCCTACGTATTCTACAACTAATTTACCACCAAAAGTGCCTCTAATCAATTTTTTGCCAGAGGCCTCGTTTCCGAGTTATTCGCGATTCAACATTTTTCTTGTGTTCGATCTTTTGTCATTAAAACTGTCATAACTCGCTCAATTTTGGTGATGGCTCAAAGTTGATAACACCGTTGGAAAGAGCGTTTTGATGCCAGAAAACAATTTTTTTGTTGCATTGAAGATGTGCGATTGCTGCACGAAATGGCAGTCTAGTCAAAATCTTGAAATCGCCTGTTTTTCATCTCGCCTAGCAACCCAACTAATGCTTGACGCAGAACTGTGCAGGCCTGGTAAAACGTGCCCCAAAATGTCAGCTTTCCAACGGTGTAGTCGTTTTGGATTTTTAAAATATTTTTAGTAAAGGAAATGGTGTTTAATTGCAAAAAAACATGTGTTTTCTGTTAAAATTAAAGTTTTTCCAAAAGTCTCGACGATTAAAGGTTGGATTCGAACTATCTTTTCTCGCTGAATCAAATGGTGACAACGCTAGACCTCTCAAGTGATGATTTAAGTCAGTCTGTCGGATGCATTAACGAGTTCGTTGAACAGCATCTACGGCATTTCCAAGCTGTTCGGCCAGAGCCAAGATAATCGATGAGCCGAGAGACGGCTATTTTTTGTGTTAATTTACGATTGATTGCGATGAGTTGCATTCTTTTTGCTGACACTATGGACCCTTATCAAACCAGGCTTCCGTATCATTACCAACTCTTCCCTTTCGTCTCTTTACACGCTGTATTTCCTTCGGCGTGGTTCCCCTATTACACATTCCCATTCATCATGGTGCGCTATAGCTATTGAACATAGCTGCTAGTAATATTCAAAACCTTAGTGATAAAAAAGGATTGTTAGATAAAAAAAGATAGTTTACTAGATAAAAAAGGATCAGTAACATAAACAATATTATCTACCAATATTTTTCCTCTAACTATCGGACGATTTCGCAAGGGTGTGAGTTGTACATAGGAGGATGTGACTCCCTTGCCTTATAAATCGTACAAAAAATCATGTCAACATACTCACTTGTGCTACAGCTATTCAACTGAAAGCAACTCATCGCAATCGTAAATGAACACAAACAATAGCCGTCCGTCTGCTCTTCGATTATCCTGACTTTGGCAGGGCAGCTTAGGACTGCCGTAGACGCTGTTCACAAACGAACGTTTTCATTCATTACATTAGTTTTCATTTCTCATTTTAAAATATTTATCCTTTGGTTTATATCTTAACTCTAACTCTTTATGTGAACTCTATTTAAACCCCAATATCTTACCATTGTGCTACAACTGGATAACATGTTTGAGTCAACAAACATTTTACTAAAACTGAATTTGGTCAGAAACAACAAATTGTCAACATTCCAACACCCAATGCTACGGCCAAATCAAATCGGGGTTGATGAAACACGGCGCAAAAAGCAACCCCTCCTTCAAGACCGTTGGGTCGTGCGGGTCATTGCATATCCGTGCCCCTGACCAAGACAATGCCTCCGGCTCCGTGGGATGAGCGGCCAGCAATTAAGGTGGGCTGCCCAGAAATCTTGGGGCGAGCGGACACTGAAACTTGTTCAACAACTGCATAACCAGTCATATGTTAGAATCTGTTCGATATGTCTGATACTTGTTTCTCACTTTTGAAGAATCGGGCACCCCAATGGTCGCCGTCGTACATGAAGTCTGATTTTGAGGTTGCTGCGCTAAATGCAATAGGGGCTCAATTGCCAAACGCTAAACTGTCAGGGTGCAATTTTCAGTTTAACCAATGTTTGTGGAAGAAGATACAAAAAGTAGGCCAGCCAGAAGAGTATTAGGAGGACACCGAAACTTATAAGATATGACTGATGATAACCAAAACCTAAGGGTCAAAAAAGGATTAGTTGATAAAAAAAGATAGTTTACTAGATGAAAAAAGGATCAGTGACATGAACAACATTATCTACCAATATTTTTTCCTCATACTATCCGACGTGTTTGCAAGGGTGTGAGTTGTACACAGGAGGAGTGTGACTCCCTTGCTGCTTCAAAAGCATTACCATTGACAAAACCGTACACAAAAATCGTGTCAACATACTCACTTGTGGTACAGCTACTCAACTGGAAGCAAATCATCGCAATCAATCGTAAATCAACACAAACAATAGCCTACTCTCGTCTCTTCAATTATCCTGACTTTTCAGGTTCTCATTCATTAAATTTATTTTAATTTTTCATTTTTAAATATTTATTTTATTTTTATTTTTTTATCACTTAACAATCTTGTTTGAACTCTATCTCTTTACATGAACTCGATTTAAACCCCAATTCATTTACCATTGTCTTACAACTGGATAACATGTTTGAGTCAACAAACATTTTACTATGACTGAATTTGGTCAGAAACAACAAATTATTACAAACATTACAACAACCAATACTACTGCCAAATCAGATTGAGGTTTATAATACACGGCGCACAAAGCAACCCCTCCTTCAAGACCGGGGGGTCGTGCGGGTCATTGCATATCCTTGCTCCTGACCGAGACAATGCCTCCTCGTAGCTTTCCCAATTTTCAAACATTAGGTCTTTTTTAGTTA
Organism: Creontiades dilutus; assembly: GCA_031894815.1. Taxonomy (NCBI): domain Eukaryota; kingdom Metazoa; phylum Arthropoda; class Insecta; order Hemiptera; family Miridae; genus Creontiades; species Creontiades dilutus. Next base: position 34,073 of record JAVIWC010002533.1, read on the forward strand.
TACAGGGTGTCCCAGGAGTTATGCACAATCCAACTCCTACGTGTTCTGCAACTCATTTCCAAACAAAAATGTCCTCATAGCAATTTTTTGCCAGAGGCCTCGCTTCCGAGTTATTTACGATTTAAGATTTTTTCGTGTTTTGGATCTTATGTCATTAAAACTGTCATAACTCCATCAATTTGTAAGGTAGCTGAAATTAGATGAAACCGTTGGAAAGAGCGTTAAATATCCTATCTAATTTGATGTCAGAAAACAATTTTTTTATTTGCATTTAAAATGTACGATTGCTGCGCGATGAGGCAGTTTTGTCAAAATCTTGAAATCGCAACTCATTGCAATCAATCGTAAATGAACACAAACAATAGCCGTCCCTCGGCTCTTCGATTATCTTGACTTTGGCTGGACAGCGTAGAAATGTCGTAGACGCTGTTCACAAACGAACACACGTAACGATCAAGTGACGATTTGAGTTAGTTTTGTCGGATGCATAAACCCGTTCGTTTTCTCTCTTCCCTTTCGTCTCTTTCCTCACTGTATAGCTATAGCACACCAGCACACCATGATGAATGGAAATAGGTAATAGGGAAACCGCGCTGAAGGAAATACTGCAAAGAAAGAGACGAAAGGGGGGAGTTGGTAATGATACGGAAGCCTGGTTTGATGAGGGTCCATGGTGTCAGCAAAAAAATGAATGCAACTCATCGCAATCGATCGTAAATGAACACAAACCTCTCACCTCATAAATGAATACCTCTTTTTTTTCGGCTTTCCGATTATCTTGACTTTGGCCGGATAGATTAGAAATGCCGTTTACAAACGAATGGGGTTATGCATCCGACAGAACTAACCCAATTCGCCCCATTGTCACCATTTGATTCAGCCTGAAAAGTTACTTATATCCCGCCTCCAACTTGGTTATAACTTGGATTTGGTACTCTATGATTGATAAATGAATAAGAGTACGTTTTGCTTGGAACACACCTCAACTATTTTGAATTTTTCGTAGAAAACTCGATTTCCATAGCTCATTTCGCAATGGACAGAGCACGTTTTGAGATGAAGAGACTTCATTTTTTTGAAGAAACAGTCCCTCGAACCCGTAATCAACCAATAGTTCGAAATTGAAAAAAATGGCGTTTAGTACTTTTTGCAATGCAACCTCCTCTATCATCTTAGTAGTTGGCTGAGACATGTGTAGTGGTTTTATGTCAACATATCAAACGTTAAACAAATTTTCCAGGCCTGTACGTGAAACACCAGTAACTAAAAGTTCATTTTCAACTCCACAACAATTATGAACTTTAAAAAAGAAAACGAGATACGAAGGGCTGAAGTCGAAATTGGAACGACGTTTCAACAATTTATATCGATCATACTGAAACTATTGTCCATTTAACAACAAAAGAAGATTTTAACGAGTTAACATTAGCGTTAATAGTATTATGAAGAAAATCGAGCACTTAAAAACGAAATAGAGACACTGAAAGGGAAATCAGATGCATTGAAAGAGGAACTTAACTTTGTGAGAAATACCATTAACAAGAGCGAGCTTATTTTTCGTGGAATCAACTTTCCAATCGGAATGATCATCAGAGACAGCGGTGTTAGATGTTACTTCTAGGCTATTAAGAACGATAATGTTCGTTTGGTCCAAGCATTTTGGCTGTGAAGGCTCGTGATTGGAAACAAACCTAGCACGATCTTAGTGGAATTTTAATATCAAAGCATATTGCCGAAATTTATTTAAAGTCAAACGCCTGAAGGGAACGGGCGGCATTGATGCAAGAAGATGTGGCTCTGCAAAGATGGCAAAGACGAACAACAGGTCGGCACTGTTTTTAAATGCAGAAGCTCTGCTTATGGGTGATTCTCAATACTACGGGAAATGTTCAGGCCCTGAAATTTTAAACATTTAAGTGTTTCTTTTGCTAGGTTTTTTTATGCTCATTACTTAATTCGCCTCCCTGGATGTCCTTGTGATGCCAAGTAATTCAAGACATCTCATCATTCTCCGCGGAATTAAAATTTGATAGTAGTCATAACAATGTCGATTTCGGTCACGACAATGACAATTTTGGTATGTTTTTATCTACATGACAATGACAATTTGGACTTTCAACAGAGATTAATTCCAAAACTACTGGGCTTTTCGTGGGTTATGAAAATGCAACGTGATACGGCCTTCCAAGAGAACAAGTGGGTAGAAAGAAAATTTTGTGATCAAACATAATAGGTGAGCCAATAGGGCCATTAAAATGACATTGAGTCCGGGACCAAAAACAGAAATCGTACCACATTAGGGACATATTCTGCCGCCGCCAGAATGCAGCATAAAAAGAATGTGAAGTAAAAAATTCAGCATTTAAATTTTTATTTATTCAGCATATTTTTTCAAGGACAAAACATTGAAGTACCTAAACCTGTTTTATTCAATAATTACGAGAGTAATGGTACCTAACCTAACCTAAATGGTCAGCTCAACATGCCAATTACTGATGAAATAGGTTTCCAGATGTTCTCGCTCGATCAGAAAACACACCACCTATCGTTTTATTCCCTCAGGAACACGTACTATTCGGGCCGTGACAGTGACCTGAATAGTGCAGCGTTAGGACGTCAAAAACTTGAGGCAAGGGATGGAAAACCATTGACAGTTGCTCTTTAGATGTAACTAAAGACGAGGGAATCTTCATGTAACTTTAAATCTCTGGTAGAATATTCGACAAACCAATTCGAAATTGGGAACCTCGATTACTGTTGCAGGTCATGACAACGACAAATCAGCGTTTCTCAACCCTAAAAAACATGGAAATCATTTTAGCTTCCGAGGGTTTTCCATTGGTCAACGCAGTACTCAATAAATGGATGCAGATAAGGAGGAAAGTTGAAAGTCAGACGATTTTGAACGGCGCAGAATTTGCCCGTAGTTTGAGAATTACCGTTATATCTTTACCCGAGTAAATCCACCAAACTTTGTCGATTGGATACAAGACGTTTAAATGTTCCAGTGCAGGGTGCCTCTACACCATTCATGGACATTATGGCGTTCTGTTTAGAATAAAAAATGGAAGAAGATATGTCTCAATTCAAAAGGGATCTTCGAGTTGGAAAAGGAAGGGTCACCAAGGGTGAACTTCTTTGTCTAGAAGCAGCAGAAGCTGAGGGCTGATGTACGACGAAAAACTGGCAAGCCTAATGGGCTACATCTGATGATTATTGCTTGTTACATAAAAGGGTTGAATACAGCATGGTTCAATTTCTTGACTTTTGATAAAAGATTCGATGTCATTATATTATCGGAAATGTTTATTGAATTGGGAAATCGTATAAGGTGGGAGGAATATTTTGATGAATTCATTATCAACCCGCCAACTGCGCTTAGATTGTTTGAAAGGAGACGGGTTACAATTGATAAATGGACCAAATCAAATATAGAACGACGGCAAGCATGGAAATGTGACGAATGTAAAGAGGGAGCCGTTTCTATTGACCTTGATTACGCCCAAATCAGGGCTGAAATCAGCGTAATTAAAGAAACAATAGCGAATTTGCAACAAGAAAATCATGAATTAAAATCTCGCATTATCGTTTTAGAAACTAACGCGAGGAAAAAACTAGATTTTTCAGAATTAACTGGTCCGGGGGGAGAAATATCCCGCGACAAAATACCTCAATATATTGAAAACGAAATATCAGTAAAATTCACATCAGCCAGCAAGAACCATCGTTGAGATGAAATCCCAATTCCATCTTTAACCCAAGCTTCGTTCCTATTATTGCAATTAAGAAGACAAGGGAAGTATTACTTACCTCATATCCGCAGAGCCAATCTACCTTAGTACTAAGGGTTGAACTTGGGAATTGTAGAACGATTTCTGCTTGCCTTTGAGGTTTGTTGCAGTCCTGTCAATATTGGCATTTGGCGCCCTGCATCGCGAATGATCAATTTAGCGAACTCACGTTTTGTGGCACTTACTGTATTCATTGCGTGTTTGCAGCTACACAGTTCAGTCACAAGGGTTGGGGACAATCAACTGATCTTAGGATAAGAGTGTGTTTTGGTGATTAGATGAACGCATTTTAGCTGGTGAACTAGGTATGCTCCCTGAATCTTCGTGCGCTGTATTTCGAGCGCTCTCTCATAGGTTCCTCCTTTGGGCCCGGGTAGAATCCAACGCTGTGTTCTCTTTCCATTCAGGTCATGGTTGACCCGTGCTCCTGGATAGTGAACCCCTAACTGTACACCCCAATCAAGTTTCTAGATCGTTTACATCTTTTGTACGGGATGAACGACCACTTATTTAAGCCCATATTTCAACGATTGGCCACTTATCAACAAAACTCTATATTATTAGGACTCGCGTCGACTAATGAGAAACTCACATTTCAGTACAAAG
>JAVIWC010002538.1:0-39541 GCA_031894815.1 Creontiades dilutus
ATATTTTTTTATTGTATTTATAGACTGCCGAGATAACAGATGTGGTACGAGATTCTTCAATTCTTAGGTTTCATAATTCAACCTATAAAGTGAAGTTCCAAATTATAAAATAGGGATACATTTTTCATGGAAACACCTAGTAAAAAGCCAAGGTTTGGAGAGAGAATTGGGATTACGAATTCTCAAAATCCATAACGACTAACTTTGAATAGTGGCCTGTTGCAAAGTTATGGATTACCATCCATGTTATTCATTGTAACTCTTTGCACTAGGTATCTCCTCTGCCACTTCACATTTGTCGAGTGGAAGAGTCTTGCCATGCTTTTGTGGTGACTCCGGAAAGACGAAGAGAGAAGCTGCTGGCCGAAAGAGAACAGGACGGGCGCTACCAGCCCAGGAAAGCAAGCCAGTTGCCATCGAAGTCGTGGAACTACTGCACCAAAGGCTTTTCCAAGATTCCCCTCCCTTTTCTGGACGATGTGGGGTACCCCAGTGCTATCGCCATTCCTCTCAGGGACCATGCCCTCTTTAGCTTGATGTCAGAGCGATCCGTCAACGTGTTACCGAAGTATTATATCCTGGCGATGAGGTGTCTAGCTTCGCCGCTGTACAGCTACCAGGACATCGTTCGTTTCAATTACTTTTTTCACAAGTGGATCATGAAAGACGTCATCCCTCATTTGTACGACCTGCAAAGATGGTATCCAGGGTTTGGAGGAGTCATGAGAGTGGTGGAAACCATGAATCAGAGAGGTAATTAATTGTACACATAAGTGTGAGTAAAATAGACAGCCAGCAACTCGCAAGGAAGGCATCCGTGGACATCACGCTTTCTATCCATTTTGCTATGTTTCCAAAATTATGTATGGTATTTTACAAGTCAAGAACTTTCATCGCTTATCACTTACAAATAATCCATTGCCAGGGAACACCCTCAGTTTTCACGCCTCGAACAAATCGTTTGCTACTTGTTTGAAAGCTCACCCCTTATAATCTCCTTCAGCAAAAACCATGCCCCAAAAGTCTCTCTACTTCATAAAACCAACCTATAGGCTATAACTTATAAGTTAATAAATGTAGCTGAACGTTGATAGTAATTTATTTTCTACTCCATTCACAATAATGACGTCATGAGTATAAGGAGAGAGAAAATGCTACATTACTGCTGAGTATGGACTCTGAAGCATATTTCATGTTAGAAAGTCTGAGAGATTGCCTATTTTCATTAGTGTCATAAGTAATTAGCTGATTTTTTCAACTCTGTTACCATAAGCTTGGACGAAGCGTTAAGAACAAAAAGTATGATTGTGATAATAGTGTACACTACTGTAGTTAGACGAAAGGTAAAATAATAAAATACTTTCGTTTTATGTTTTGTGGAAATCAACGAAAGAAGGTCCCTAAAAGAGAGGTCCGAAAAGTCCCATACATAAGAAAAAGTCCTCGCCGGTTAAGTTAACATGTTACAGTTATGCACTAGTGAAGGCCACTGTTCATTCGGAGGTTCCTGTTTTGTCAAGTTTGGTGGTCAATGCTCTCATCTTAAAAACAAGCAGTAACGTGTTTGACAATTGTTTCTGTATTAAGTAACATCTGTTATAGGAAAAATGATACGAATACGGTGAAGGATCGTCCATAGATGTTATGATTGAATAACTTTCCTCAAGTATTGGAAGTTTATGGAGCTCAAATTTTTAAGAACGGTTTAATCATCTTAGATCAGCTTAATCCTATCATTATGTATAACTAGCGCAAAAGATCTGCGATATATGTCGACTACCGTTCTGAAGGGGTTGGATGCCCCTTTGAATTTTCGTCCCATGAATCGTTTTAAATCGCCTATATTTACATCTTTCAAGATCCGTTACATTTAAGAGGATCTATCAGTTCATATCATATAGAATAACTGACATTTAATGACATGGCTGTATAACTAATGTTAATGCGAATAAAAAAATATATACATATATAATATATATCATATGGACGGAGAAACTATATGCCACACCCAACTTGGCAGAAGTTTTTCAGTAATGTTCTGTTGAAAAATATAGATAGCCGTTTTTCTGATTTTTGATATATTTGAAGTATGAGCAATTCACTGTACTCAGAAACTTTTTTCCATCAAACTCACTCAGTATACAGGGTTCCTCAGCACACAATATACGGTATATACTTCACCCAAGTATTGTTCAACTAATTTGCAACGGAAGATGCCCTTTTTTCCTACTCAGCTAAAACAGCGACTTTTTTCACTCTTGAATTTTATTTTCGGTTTTTGACTTTTGGTCGCTAAAAAGGCCATAACATTCTACGTATGAAGAGTAAAACCAAATTTGAGTCCATTGGAAAGAATGTCAAACTTCCTGTCTTATTAGACTCTAACAATAATTTTTTGAAGAACATTTAAGGGTAAATACGCTGCCAAAGAGATGGCACAACAGCTTCCTCGTTACATCCTTTATGATAAATCCTAAATTAAATCAAAATTATGAAAGTTATACCTGTTTCAAGAATTTATACCGCTGATTATATTGAGATGTAATACGTATGGAACCTCAAGAGGCCTTATCCGCATAGTCCCTCAAAGTGTGAACTAAATTCATTCAAAATTGTGGGAGTTATGGTTGTAACAAGTAAACGCGGACAGACAGACAGACCGACAGACAAGAACCAAATTTGCTCAGTAGGCTATGAAACGCAAAATGCGAGTATACTTGTAGTTTATAGCCGATACACGGGTTGAAGCATTCTGATATGCATGAAACGCTGATAATATATAGGTAAATATTATTCAATATTATTACTGGGGTAAATAAGTATTCTTCCACTGGGGTTTATTATTCAATTGGCTTGCGTTCATGATTTGAATCTGTACTAAGCTTCGGAGTGTGCGTGTTTCACAGGTGATAGAGCGATTATTGAATTTCAGGAGATTCGCATAGAGCACGTAAATCTGTTCTCAACCAAAATACCTATTTGGATTGATCAGTTGATCATATTTGTGTGCCTCCTGAAATTCAGTAATCGCTCTATCACCTGTGAAACACGCACACTGTAAATTCTTTCAGTGGGGTTTATTATTCAATTTTATTAATTTGAGTTGCATTCATGATTTGAATTTCTACTAACCTTCGGAGTGTGCGTGTTTCACCGGTGATAGAGCGGTTATTGAATTTCAGGAGATATGCATAGACCACGTAAATCGGTTCCAAACCAAAACACCTATTTGGATTGATCAGTTGATGATATTTTGTGCCTCCTCTACATCAGTCTACCTTTGGCTACATCGTTTAAATTCGGATTTGGGGAAGTTTTAACGCAATACGAGTTCTAAAGGACTTGATAAAATATAGATGTTTTAATTGTGAGGGGGGTATTGAGGTTCAATAAAAAAAAACCCTGCAAATTCTATCACTGGGTTAATTATTCAATTGGCTTGCGTTCATGATTTGAATTTCTACTAAGCTTTGGAGTGTGCGTGTTTCACAGGATAGGGCGATTATTGAATTTCAGGAGATATGCATGGAGCACGTAAATCTGTTCTCAACCAAAATACCTATTTGGATTGATCAGTTGATCATATTTGTGTGCCTCCTGAAATTCAATAATCGCTCTATCCTGTGAAAAAAGCACACTCCAAAGCTTCGTAGAAATTCAAATCATGAACTCAAGCCAATTGAATAATAAACCCCAGTGAAAGAATTTGCAGCGTTTTTTCCAGAGCGATTACAATGGTTTACTATTGAATAATAAACCAAAATGACAAGTTGGGTGTGACAAATAGCCTCCTCGTCCTGGTAACATGATCGTGTAGATCTTTTGAAATGTTTTAGATGATCTTCAAAAATGTAGAATATAAACTTGTGCATGTGCAGAGTGATGAAACCCGTAGGGGACCATCTACAGCCTAACGCACACATTTCCTTAAGATTTCATCAAATTTCGGGTGAACTCTGTCGGATTTTTACACGGATCTGCGGACTCACGGACAGACGGACACGAAACTAAAGTTATCCAGAATGGATAAAACTCAAAATGAGGGTGGAAATTTTGGTTTTGAAAAAAAAAATGTGTTCATCTTCCTAAAGTGAGAAGCAATATCAAATCAATCGTAATAGTAATACTAGAGATTAGTTGGATAGATAGGTGGCCGCTGTGGGCTAGCAAGGTGGGAACTACCCTTTGCCTGGGGACCTTTTCGTACCCGTGAGGACTTTTGTTCCGGTGGTATTTCTTCGCACCCTTTGCGGCCACTTTTTTTCTCGGGGGGAACTTTCTTCTCGTCAGTTTTGTGGCAGTGTAGCTAATAATAAATGACATTTGCAGGCTTAGCTTCAAACGAGGCGCTGCCCACCACGAACCGGACACCCGCTTGCAACAGAACGGTCATCCGCCTCAAACCAAGTCACACGTTCAAGGACCACACTGCTTTGTATTCAGCCATCGGGCTGGCAGTCATCCTCGGCGTCGGCGTCCTTCTCTGGCTCCTACTGAGAAACTCCAGGAAAACTGTCGAGATAGAAAAGAGCGAGAGAAGCGAAAAGAGCAAAAAGGGTGACGACGAGACTGAAGATGGCGACGCTTACATCGTCAACACCCTGGTAGCGTCGCTTTGTAACCACGACCAGCGCGGCATGACGCCGGACAGACGGAGTTATAGCTCGATAACCAACATCTCCAGGGGAAAAGACTAAACTATTTTTCGAACCTGACATTGGTTACCTGAAATAACAACAATGAAATAAAAAATAAATAATATTTTTTGAGTACTAGATGACGCGGCGAACTTTGTTCCGCCTTAGAGCCTTAAATAAGCAGTCCATGCAATAAATTTTTTTTATACAATTCGAGACGGAGCGGAGTCCTTTATCGCTCGAGCGTCACGGAAAAGGGAAACAAAGGTGAGAAGGCAAGGAGAGATAGTGCGAAACTACGAGGTGTCCGTTCTGTTCTAGTTTTTCTTCCGAACGCCCAATGCTACTCAAGGTAAGTACATCTTTCCCCCCGTAATAATCACGTTATAACTACCATTTCCCTTTTCGCTGGTTGGTCTCTCGTTAGATAAACTTCCCGTAATTGGAGCCGTTAAGGACTTGAGTTGATAAACAAGTAAAACAGTCGATTCTCTTGTTTCCTTCAGTATCCCTTTCTGCTATTATAGTAGATGAGAGCAAAGGTATTACCTATATAGGATCTGAACTATAGATATCCCTTACAAATTTATATTTAAAAAGAAATGTTATTATTTTTATTTCTAAATCGATTTGTTGTGATCAGTGGATCGGGTGAATATTAGTGGCGACCAACTGCCCGTGATAAGGTGATAGGACTTTCTCTCACTAAATAACTAGCCCCGGTCAGTGGGGAATGCCGGTCACATAAGTTAGAGGGATGAAACCTTCTATTACCGCTCTTTCTGCTAGAAGCCTCTGTCGGAGTCCCCGCGAACTAAATTCCGGAAGTTGGTGGTTTATCTTATGTGGGGGTACTTGTTCGAGCGGCCCCGTAGGGAGGGAAGCCGATGTTTTGGAGTCATAGGCATGTACGAACGGCCCCGCCTTGTCTATGGGCACAGATTGGAAATGGTACGAGCGGCCCCGCTCGAACGAAGGCCCGCAGGGCAGTTGAACACAATGTGACTGGAAGAAATCCGAGCGAAGATGGAACCCGAAGTAGCCTTGTTAACGAAAAGTTCGGGTGGAAATCGAGGTATGATGTTGGTAAACGGTTACCCAAGCCAAGTATGTCCAAATCGTTTCTTATAAGTACCAGCCCAGATCGAATAACTGAGAAGTACCTACTTGGGTCGGGAGTCATGTGACTGTGATTGCCTATTTCCATGTTTTCCATGTGTTCATTTTAGAGCAATAAATTATACGCATGAAAAAAGTTTCGAGTTGGTGCTATTGGTTTCATTTCCCATATTTCCGTGGGGCCGCTCATGTACCCCAACTTGCCCGCGGGGCCGCTCATGCAGTCAACCATCTGTGGTTACAACCGGCGTCAGAACGATCAGAACGTTTTCACCTCATTTTGATGTTATTTTGGTTTTTTCTTCAAAGCATAGTAAGTACATTTTCATTATATTTATTCAAAGTTTTTTGTGTATCCCTTGGTAAATTTCCGTAAACATGGCTGATGGGGCAGCCCCGGTCACCTACTTGGGGGAATGCCGCTCAGAAATGGGGTTACCCTGTTCAAGCAACAAATTGACCCTGAACTACTACAACTACTAGTACTATTGTTCCTTTTAGATTACCTAGTGATGCCGTTACCTTTTAAAAGTGAGAAACAAAAAGTTATATTTGATGCGTACCTACGGTCCATTCGATGTTACAATAATTAGATAAGTATATCTACCTAGCAATTATTTTTAAAAAACTTTTCATTCAATGATGAGTTTCATTTCGTTATTTCCTTTCAAAAGTAAAAAAACGCTGCAAATTCTTGCACTATGGTTTATTATTCAATTGGCTTGCGTTCATGATTTGAATTTCTACTAAGCTTTGGAGTGTCCCTGTTTCACAGGTGATAGAGCGATTATTGAATTTCAGGAGGCACACAAATATGATCAACTTATCAATCCGAATAGGTATTTTGGTTGAGACCAGATTTACGTGCTCTATGCATATCTTCTGGAATTAAATAATCGCTCTATCACTTGTGAAACACGCACACTCCAAAGCTTAGTAGGTTAGGTAGGACAATTTGGAACTGGAACGGCTAAGCATGTTGAGAACGGCTAGAAGCTTGTTGAGTTAAGAACTGGTGATTCTGATTCCCTCTTAACTTGTTCACTATCTTTTTACCTTAAATTATTTCTCTCTATCGGGTGTTATTTCGACGGATTGGTGCTGTGATAATCGTTGTACTTTATTCGTTTATTCACGGATCGCTACTGTGGGAGGCGTCGTTATCTCTTCTGCTTGCTATATAGCGTCTCTTGTTCATTCATCGCGGACTGTGCCCATTGTTCGAGGGACCTTCATACGCCTAAAAAACCGGCAACGGCTTCTACTCGACTGAAATCTATTGAAAACTTCAAGAGGATGCGGAGGGAGGTAAGGGAGAAGTGGATTTGCGATAAATGTAAATTTGGGCAGAAAAATGTTGGTGTGCCTGGTGGAGTTGATGTGGTCTCGGAGGATAATGATGATTCGGAGGCTGATAGTAGTAGTGAAAATAAAGATCCTCCTAATCTTGCTAATAATATGGCTATGATGTTGCGTAAAATGGATACTCTGATTGAAAAATTCAATTTTTTAATAATTTTAACGGGCAGACAAATGTGCCTGGGAAGGAGTTGGAGGTATCGACCTCCTCTTCCAGCCGCAATAGACCCACCAGGGCCTCAGTAGTAAAAAAAAAAAAAAAAAAAAAAATCGATACTTACTACAATTAAATGGATCATTCTTCCGATGATCCTTGCCTATTGTGTTTTAATGGAATTATGGAGTGATTAGTGAGAATTATAACCAACAGTACCATCAGAAGTCCAGTTGAAGTAATAAACATCGTGCACCATTTCTCTGATGGTAACATCGTACAGTTTAATGTTGTGTTCATTGAAGACGACTGGGTAAGTAGCCGTGGATGATAAATTGCGACTCAGCATATACATATGGTTGACGTACAAGTGGATAACGTAATGATCCACCCAGGTTTTAGCTTTCTGAAGGTATAGCATAGAGGGGATGCCATTGTATTCCTCCAACCGCTTTCTTTCGCAGTGGACAAGTTCGGGGTATTTGTATAATACAACTTTGGTCGGACGTACCCCCGCATTGTAAAACCATATTTTACGTTTATAGTGCCCTTTGTAAGTTAACAACCACTCCCTCAAGAAACGAGCATTTTTGTGAGCTATGATCACACCGTTTCCAATATATTCGGCTGGCCAGGCGATGACTAATTCAAATTTTCTGAAGTTGTTGAGGTCTTGAACTACGTACGAATTGTTGTCCAAGTATATTCCTCCGAACTCCATAAGTACTATCAGCCTGCCGACGTCAGCTTTGTGCTGCATCCACGAGTTTTTCATCGGTAGTCCATAAATTTGCTTGGGGGCTTGCATATATTTTAACTCAATAATCCCTCTAACACCCGGAGTGCTCAATATTATTTCCAATATTTTCTTCGAAACTTTGGACAGTCTGTGTGGAAATAAATTTTGTCCGGCTTCTGGTTTTTAAAGGCGGCCAAGACACAAATGGCATCGAGGAAAGAAAATGTCGGTTGGCGGAATCGAATGAAATGTATGATGTTGGGCACAATATAGCACCCATCTGTAGTTCCAGACACATTGTCGAACCCTTGAAAGTCTTCTGGGCTGTTATAACTGGTTTGGATTGTATTATGAACACTTTGACGCACGGCGAATATTTTCCGTTGATGACGGCTGTTTTCTTGATTGTATAAAATGTAAACAATGATACACGACAACTCGAAGTAAAACAAGCACAGAAACCACAATTGTTTCATTGTCCAGTAATCATCGCGAGCGTTACATTACTGGATTCCAATGAATGCATCCGTACAAAAAAAACGCTGCAAATTCTTTCACTGGGGTTTATTATTCAATTGGCTTGCGTTCATGATTTGAATTTCTACTAAGCTTTGGAGTGTGCGTGTTTCACAGGATAGGGCGATTATTGAATTTCAGGAGATATGCATGGAGCACGTAAATCTGTTCTCGACCAAAATACCTATTTGGATTGATCAGTTGATCATATTTGTGTGCCTCCTGAAATTCAATAATCGCCCTACCCTGTGAAACATGCACACTCCAAAGCTTAGTAGAAACTCAAATCATGAACGCAAGCCAATTGAATAATAAACCCCAGTGAAAGAATTTGCAGCGTTTTTTTATTGAACCTCAATAACCCCCCACAATAAAAACATCTATAATTGATCAAGTCCTTTAGCACTCGTATTGCGTTAAAACTTCCCCAAATCGAAATTTAAACGATGTAGCCAAAGGTAGACAGATGTAGAAGAGGCACACAAATATCATCAACTGATCAATCCAAATAGGTGTTTTGGATGAGAACCGATTTACGTGGTCTATGCATATCTCCTGAAATTCAATAATCGCTGTATCACCTGTAAAACACGCCACTCCGAAGCTTAGTAAGATTCAAATCATGAACGCAAGCCAATTGAATAATAAACCCCAGTGAAAGCCTACTTATTATCCCAGTAATAATATTGAATACTAAACCCCAGTAATAATATTGAATAATATTTACCTATATATTATCAGCGTTTCATGCATATCAGAATGCTTCAACCCGTGTATCGGCTACTAACTACACTACAAGTATTCACATCGGCTATCACTTGTGACGAGGTCACAATGAGCTAACTCGATCAAACACGAGTAGCTTCTTCCCTCACCCTCGGGGGGCAGGGGCCCCAAAGGGCCCGACGGACTGGGGCCCCAATCTCGGAAGGCAGTATCGTCAGGTTCGCCATAAAAAAAGCCTCTTGGAAAGTCGTGTGCGATTCGGTTTCCCTGTGCTTCAGCAGTTCATAAATCCTGCCAACTTTGGAAAACCTGGGGTTGGTGAGTGCCCATTCGGGAATCTTTCTTTTAGCCTTTCTTTTTCATTTCTTTGTTTAAATTACCGTTTATTAGGAGGCCGCCTTTTCCTTTGTTTCTTTCCGTTATTACATTATTTTAAATTGATTTAATTATTATTATTTTATAAAATCCCATTGCATTCCTTTAGGAATTGGAGTTGCGGGTGTCCCTTTACCAGCACGCAGCATTTAGGAATACACCCGTAACACACTCCAGTATCCACAATCACTACAACTCGACGCCGGACATCACTAGGTTACAAACAAACAATAATAAACCAAAAAACGCAAATGTTGGCACCATAAATCGGGCCATACATCGGGAATGGTTTGACCTAGGACCTGGGGAGGGGCTCATTCGATTCCTGACGGTATGTTCTCAAAATAAGTTTACATTCATGCCGCTTGGACTTGTTTCGAGGTTTCTAGGGATTTTACAAAACTTTGACAGCCCTTGAAGGGCACTTTAAATTGAGTGAGAGAGCTGGCTCAAGAGTTGGGGCGTCGCCGGACCAAGATGGATTTTTCCTGAAAATTTCAGATCTTTTGCTCCAGCCGTTTCGGAGAAATCGTGCGTACGGCGTACGGCGGACGGACGGAAAAATTTTTATTGCGGATTCGGATTCTACACCCTTTGAAACGTAAACCATGAAATTTTCAGAGGGGGTTAGAATTTTTTTTTTCCAGAGCGATTACAATGGTTTATTATTGAATAATAAACCAAAACAAACAATTAAATTACAATTTTCTCAACAAAGAAAATTACACAAGTGTTTATGTATGGCATAGATACAAGTGTAGGTTGAATATCAAATAACCACGCATGAGCTGATGATTGTGGAGAGGATTCTATTCATAAATTTGTTTCATCGTCCACAATGTACTGGTTCCCGAAACCATGAAAACTGTTTGCCAAGTGTTGAAACAGGCTGTAGTGCACAATGGCATTTTAGTGACGGGAGGCGCAGTGGATAGATATACATCCTGCAAATAATGTATAAAGAAGTAGTAGATTTTCAAATGATGAACCATCCAAGGAAATTTGTCCATTTACTCTAGTTACGTCTGCATTACTGTTCTACCAAAAGCACCCTTCCCTGTTCGAACGGTAGAGGTCGGTGGTATGTTCTACCCGATTCTTCCTCGACGGAAAAGTGAATCCAAAGGAGTCCAATGTGTCTAAGCCTCATCCTCAACAAGCATTTGAATGTTAACTGAAGTTCAGTAAAATTTACAAAAAATCACTGTAATTTATTATTCAACTGGCTTGCGTTCATGATTTGAATTTCTACTAAGCTTTGGAGTGTCCCTGTTTCACAGGTGATAGAGCGATTATTGAATTTCAGGAGGCACACAAATGTGATCAACTGATCAATCCGAATAGGTATTTCGATTTTTGAGTAAACTAACAAGTTTTTTTCGCCTTCAAACATGATCCTCATTGGTGTAGCATCGCTGGTTACACATAGGCACAGCATCTTTGGAATCAGGGGCACTGTGGGCCGTTCGATGTGATATTAGAGTTATAGCAGGACGCTTACGGGCCCCGTTGAACCTCCTCACAGATCCCGGGAGGTCGGTTTTGACCTGGAAGAAACGGGGGATGTGAAATGTGTCGCATTGGTCGTGCCCCGATGGCCCCCGCTAACAGGTGCCCGCAACGTACATAACCTTCCGAATCTATAACCAAATAGTTCTCCCAAACAAACAAGAACGAATACACTGCCAACTGCGCTTCAGTTTTCAACAATAAATTCAATTCCATTCAATTTTCGTTATGATGTGTTGAATTAAATGTCGAAAAAATAATGTAATGAGTAATGAACAGTGATGCATAACGCTGTTGCCCCTGGAAGTTTACAACCATTCTCTGGGATAAATACTTCGTTCGGAATCTATTCAGGGCGTCACGTGAACGAACCACCCTTTCTATTTCCGCAGTTTGTGGAGCTATCAAAAAATTTGTTGAGGTAAACCCTCCTTATTTTTTGTCAAGGAGTTGAAATATCACACTTTTGCGAGTAGCTCATGCGCGGAAATGCCCGGAACGCGCACTAACTTTCTTAGTTTAAATAGGAACCCCAATTGTTTATTTCAGATTCGGATTCTACCCAAAATTTCATAAAAATTTGATTCCTCAACCAATTTTTTGATTGCGCGCAACCAGTTAAGCGAGCACGCAAAGTTGTGGCACCAAAAGTATCAAAAAGTGGATGATGGTAAACACTAAGGAGTGGCACATGAATTTTATTTGTTTCTTAACGCTGACTCACGTGACGCTATCCGTTTCTTAATTCGAATCAATTTCTACGGAATAATGACCGAATTTGTTTATTTGCTTGAAAAAATCATCATTTATGCCGACTGTCACCTCTCAGATTAAGAAGATTTTTCACTTGATCACTGAAGATCAAGATGTTCCAATCTTTTGTTTTTAAATTTTTCAACCTGACCAAGAAAATTAATCCATGTAGAAATTTGAAAACAGGCGTCCAAAATAAAATAAAGGACGCAAAATAAACAATTATAATAAATAATTTCCCGTCAATTTTTAATTTTAGGCGTTTGCTTCCAGATGGTTACGTGGATGGTGGCGTGGTGGTTTCGAGCTGGTTCAAAGAATGTAAAAATAGGAGATTGAAACCTTTTTCAGTGATCAAGTGAAAAATCATCTTTATCTGGGAGTTGAAAATTGACATAAATTATGATTTTTCACGAGAAACAAACAAATTTTGGTCATTATTCCGCAAAAATTGAGTCGTTTCAATAAATAGGTATAGGCATCACGAGAATCAGCTTTAAAAAACAAATAAAATTCATGTGCCACACTATAGTGTTTATCATCATCCACTTCTTGAAAATTTTGGGGTTGCCCAACTTTGCGTGCTCCATGAACCGGTAGCGCGCGGTATAAAAAATTGGTTGAGGGATCAAATTTTCATGAAATTTCGGGTAGAATCCGAATCTGCGATAAACAATTCGGGTTCCCCTTTAAACTGAGAAAGTTAGTGTGCGTGTCGTGCATTTGCATGTGCGATGCGCAAAAGTGTAATATTTGAATTCCTAGCCAACAAATAATGGGGATTTATTACAATAAGTTTTTTGATAGCTCCACAAACAATGGAAATAGAAAGGGTGGTTCGTTCATTAGGTGACACCCTGTATAGGAAAAAATGAATGAATTAGAAGAGAAATATTTTCATGAGATTAAGGGAGTGCGTAAATTTGATCGATCAAGTTTACGCATTACTGATACTGTTCTCTAATTTAAGAACTGCAGGTAAAATCATACTCAGTTAAACAGTGCTGAAGCAGGGACAAACGTTCTCGATGGAACCTTAGTTAGGTATAACGCAACAACCTCATTTGACAACTGCGAGAGATCAAAACGTTGTACGAGAGCTCTTCTCTCACCAAGTGCAACGAAATATGCTTTAATAGCAAGATCTACTTCATTACACTCCGGAGCACCATCACCGGGAAGTGCTATCATATTTTCAATGGTTTCCATTTCGTTTTTTGGTCGGCATTTGGAGTTAAGTAGATTCAATTACAACTTTCTCGAAATTACCTCAAAAACCGAATTGGCGTCACTTTAGCGTTTGACAAGACTATAAACCTCAACTCGTCTATCGGTTCCCCCACCAAAACGGTAGAGCCTCCTTTTGCTCGCTCTAGTCACCGGTCACGTTCCCCGCTGAGTTCTCGTCTCCTGTCGGCTGCTATAACTCTCTATTTTCTCGAGTGTCTCTTGAGGCTGTTGACATCTTTTAACATCAAACCGCATTGATAGCACTTAATCACAATAATTATTATTTAGTATAAGGTAAATATATTCTGACGAATATGGAATGTACGGTAGCAAAAGAGAATATCAGTAAAAAATAATGCCTAATAAAATAAAAACATTTGAAAACAGAAAAGGAAATGAAACTCGACGTTAAATCCCGGGACAGCGCTACTAACCCGACCTCCGCTGGGAGCGCCGGAGGTTCGCATCTTATCTTTTCCACTATCACCTTATCTTTTCGCTGCTGGTAGTTGGACTCCAAGTTTGGAGCGCGAAATTAAAAAACAAGCTAGGGTGCCGGGTAAAGCTTTAGATCATCTACTCGTACTTAGATGGTCTAAGGGTAAAACAGCGTCCTTTTTTTTCGTGTTTATTATTCTTTGAATACCTAATAATTATTATACACCAATGAGGTCGGTTGGGAAAATCATTTGCTCGACTTATGTTCCGAAGCTTGGTACACTGATGGGCACCGAGGATTCCCATATTTGTTTGAGTGTTTAACTTAGATAGGTAGGTATATACCTATAAGTACCTATTTATGGTCGAGCGGGATGTCCTATTCAATGTAATTATGGAAGCCCCATTCTGATCGACTATGATTTCCACTCAAAAATAGGGCTCATTATATTTTACGCCTCCCTCCCCCCGACAATGTGTCCGGTGAACGGATGACCGAGACAAAGACTAAAAAAATTAAGTAAAATTATGGTACCTGAATGAATGAAAACATGATTTTATTGCTAAATGAAATAAAATGTATCACAAAAAAAATTTTTAACTACATTCTTAATCATTGTCACAACTGACCGTCTGATGAGTTTGCCTTTCATATAAATACTTTTTTTTTACTCTGGCAGCCAGTTTTCCTCGATCCTTTGAGCTTGATGTGTCGTTTCCTGGATTCCTCAGGAACACGGGTCTTGGCCGGACCGGATCGATTACAAACATAGTACACCAGTTTCTTATTAGAACGTTCCTTTGAGGATGAAACAACGTACTTGGCGTGGAACTCAGCCTCGACAGTTCCCTTCCATTCTTTGAACTCTTCATCACTGTTGAATGACAAGTGTTCGTGTTTCAAAGACAAGTCATGTAGTTGTTTTATGTGGAGCTCGAGCTCCGAATTGTTCAAAAACGCGTCACAGGACAATGCACAAACAAGTTGTCGGTCTCTGGTCGAAGCTGTCCTGTGAAAACGCAAGTTATGCCTCTGAAGGCTTTTCTCGTCTTTCACGACCGCACTGCAGGCCTCGCACTTCATTATACGCCAGTATAATAACTAATAATAAATAAATAACTCTATAATAACTAATAATAATCAGACCATCAAAAGAAACAGTTGATTTTTCTGATTTACAAAATAGTGTACAGGTAAAAGATAAGGTGATGGCGGTAGCTGGTTATTGGTATAGCAACCAACATGCAGATAAGATGCGAACCTCCAGCGCTCCCCGCGGAGCTCGGGGTAGTAGCGCTGTCCCGGGATTTAACGTCGAGTGGTTGAGGGAACCCGGCCCTCCTATACGCAACGTAGATTAGAAAAACAGTGCTCAGGTTTATCAACAGGTAGCGCTAGTTGTACCTCGCTGTACGAGATCGAGATTCCTTGCTTGAGGGGGACGGAAACGATTTCAATCTTCAACGCTTGCCTAAATGGGTAACTTCGATTCCTCGAAATGATACCACTTTGCACCCTCGTAGATCTTCAATGTCCCTCACCAGTGGCGTAACAGTTTTTTTTCGCCCCTCCCCCGCAAACGTTATCTTAGTCAATGTCCCCCCCCCCCCCCCCGCGCAAACTATATCTTAGGGCCCCCCCCGCCCTTATTATTAGTATAGTGAACCATGACCTAACTAAACCCAAAAATCAACTAAATTTACCTCAAAACTAGAGTATAGATTTAGATGACGATTTACAAAGAAACACATCCATTTGCCAAACTGTGTACTGTGAAGTTAACTCAATGCTAGAGGCCATGAAGCGATAAACCAGAAATATTCTGATAACAAATTAACGACGAACACCTAATTGCGATGATTATCGTCATCTCTGCTCACATGACCGGATTCTCGTGAAATGTCGATACAATGTTTTGAAATTTAAGAACTTTGTGTGCCCAGAAATAGTCAATTGTTAGCTAGGTAGCAATTTTTCGACAAAAAAATTTACTTTCTAAATAATAAGAATAGGTAACTAAATATTCCAATCGTTTTGGTCTTACGCAGTGTACGAAAATACGAAGTACGGTTGCATAAATAACATTCATCATGAATTTCAACAATAAAATTCGTTATGATTAGCCCTAATTTTACCAGCCCTCGCACTTCGTGTGAGATCGCCGGTTCCCGCTCGTCATTTCCCTCTGTTACGCCTCTATCGCTCACATATTCCTTACCGCCTCCTACAGTAAACCGACCAATCGGGTTTTCAAGTTACCGGACGATTTTAGGAGATATTAGACTAAATCAACCTTAAAACAATGAGTCGATTAACGACTATAAAGAGTCAACAGAAATTTCGTTAATAGTCAGAATCGTGCAATTTACTGATTTATCAATACGATTCGACTTGTAAGGACCAAGACAATGAACGAGCGTGATTGAGTGCTGATTTAAAGTGGACTGTACGGTGCTAAATTGCGATGATTTTGGTAGATAATTAGATAATACAAATAGGGAGACGCAAGATTTGTACAGGGGTGCCCACAGGGGTTTGATTGAAACAGTGTTTAACGTGACGACATTCAACAATGTATTACATCATTAGATCTAGTAATTCATTTAAATATGGATTGTTTTCCAAACTGAAAATGTATAAGTGACGATGAGAGTGCTCGAATATTGTCCGTGCTTAGTTTTAGATGAAATAAGGGGTGCTTAGGTACGACTATTTTTTAAATTGTTGCTATGGGGAGGGTGAACTAACTTACATGGGGGGGGGGGGGCTATGTAATTCAATATAATATACAGGTATTATCACTAATAACCCTTACATTCACCCTCTTCCACGATCCATAGGATTGGTAAAATTGGTACGTAAATTAAGTGTGAGTAGGAAATTATCAAAAAGCATGCAGGTAAGTACCTTGTAGACGAACGTTGTTTAACAAATGATGAACAAGATGAGCGTAGGAGAAGAAATCATGATGATGATGATGATGTAAAACATTTCACAACACTCTCACAGCGTGGCGAATGACTTTACCTACACATCCGAGCGCGAATACCCGTACCGAATTCGAAGGAAAATCACTTTGGAAGCATTTTGCAAAGGACACTCAACACCTCACAACCTACCACAAGCGCGACGAAGACTGAAGACCCGATGCGCCCCCTCTACTCGGCAGGCCCGTTTTAGCAGCGACTGTACGTGCACTTGGTCGAGATTCCTAGAATTGGGCCTACGTGGAGGTGGCAAGACCGGCTGGGCCGGAAGTGGCTACCGCGATCGGCGCTCTGATTGGCCGAGCCAAAACGGTGCAAAAAAACCCAAGTCGACTTTTGGGGGGGACTGTCATCATCCAAACTAAAAATAGATATTTGAGGCGGCTGCCGGGCTCGCTGTGGTGCGCACTGGGCTTACGCGCAACCGGCTTCCCGCCAACCTTCCCGAGGGGCCCCTGCATGATCCTCGTAAATGAAACTACAACCAGCCCCATAGACTAGGGCTGCTCCAACTTAACCTTCCGTCGGTCGCGCCTGTTGTACACACATTGTAGGTCGCATTGCGGTGTTGACACCGCCGTCGTTTTTGCTTAGTTTTTTCTCTCAAAACCGGATAATTTGACAGTCTGGGAGGCGATAATCGAGGTACTCTTTGTTATTCAAAGTTTTATTAACAAAATTAAATTTGAATCTTCATGGTTCTCCCATTCTTCCGCGTCCTGTATCGATCTGAGACATCGGGTTTTTCAATATGGCGATGGTCTGATAAGGAAGGGGTCACCTATTCTTGACTTTTACCGGGAACGCGGTTTCCTTATATCCTCATAGGCCCCTGAAAACGAGATTTTGAGTATGCTCTCAATTGGTAAAAGCGGGGGTTTGAGCGAAAATGTTAACGGTTTTGAAAAATAGACACTTTGACGAACATTTGACAAAAAAAAATCTCCCTGGAAGCTGATTGAGTGCGGCGGAGAGGAATTGAGCACCTTCGACTAAATGATCTGCTTCCCACCGGGAGGAATCGCCATCTCCGTCAGACCGTCACGCCCATCTTTCACTTTTACGGGGAGGAATCCCCTGTTGCCCCTCTAAACTCATTTCTCCTCATATTCATTGCTAAGTAATGATTGCTTCGTAAGATTTAGCCACATGTTGTAAAAGTAATATGCACTCTAGTAGCTAGTTATATTCAATTAATCAGCATAGGATGTCACGAGGAGGATAATTCACTCATCTACTCTACCACCACAACGGGACTAACAGGGCGTTTGTATGCAGGGTGTCCCACGAGTTGCCCCCCTAAAATCGTCAATATGAGAGTAAACAAAAAAATTTAGTTTAATGAAAATTTGACCCCTCAACCAATTTTTTTTTTATTGCGCGTAACCGATTCAACGAGCACGCAAAGTTGCGCTACCCCAAAATTGTCAAATAGTAGATGATGGTGAACTGTAAAGTAAAACACATGAAGTGATGCTATCCGTTTCTCAATTCGTCTCAATTTTTGTTGAATAATGACCAAAATTTGTTTATATCAGATAAAACGAGGATTCATTTTCGAGGTCTGGTTGAAAAATCTAGAAATAGGATATTGAAACCTTCTTCAGTGATCAACTGAAAAATCTTCTTAATCTGAGAGTCTAAAGCCGGCATAAATGATGACTTTTCACGCAAAATAAACAAATTCTTGTCATTATTCGGCGAAAATTGAGTCGAATCAAGAAACGGATAGCATCAGGTGAATCAGCGTTAAAAAACAATGCAAATTCATGTGCCACACTTTACAGTTCACCATCATCTACTATTTGACAATTTTGGGGTAGCGCAACTTTGCGTGCTCGCTGAATCGGTTACGCGCAATAAAAAAAATTTGTTGAGGGGGCAAATTTTCATGAAATCTTGAGCAGAATCAGAATCTGTAATAAAATCACTGGGGTTTATTATTCAATGGCTTGCGTTCATAATTTGAATTTCCACTAAGCTTTGGAGTCTGCGTGTTTCACAGGATAGGACGATTATTGAATTTCAGGAGATATGCATCGAGCACTATTGATTGATCAGTTGATCATATTTGTGTGCCTCCTGAAATTCAATGATCGCCCTATCCTGTGAAACACGCACTCTCCAAAGCTTAGTAGAAATTCAAATCATGAACGCAAGCCAATTGAATACTAAACCCCAGTGAAAGAATTTGCAGCGTTTTTTTTTAATTTTATTTTTTTTTTTTTTTTTTTTTTTTTTTTATTGAACCTCAATACCCCCCACAATAAAAATATCTATAATTTATCAAGTCCTTTAGCACTCGTATTGCGTTAAAACTTCCCCAAATCCAAATTTAAACGATGTAGCAAAAGGTAGACATATGTAGAGGAGGCACACAAATATCATCAACTGATCAATTCAAATAGGTGTTTTGGATGAGAACCGATTTACGTGTCTATGCATATCTCCTGAAATTCAATAATGGCTCTATCACCCGCAAAACACGCATACTCCGAAGCTTAGTAAGATTCAAATCATGAACGCAAGCCAATTGAATAATAAACCCCAGTGAAATAATACTTATTTACCCCAGTAATAATATTGAATAATAAACCCCAGTAATAATATTGAGTAATATTTACCTATATATTATCAGCGTTTCAAGCATATCAGAATGCTTCAACCCGTGTATCGGCTACTAACTACACTACAAGTATCGGCTATCACTCCAGTATCCACATTAACTACAACTTGACGCTATCGCCCGGACATAACTAGGTTACAAACAAACAATAATAAACCAAAAAACGCAAATGTTGGCACCATAAATAGGGCCATACATCGGGAATGGTTTGACCTACGGACCTGGGGAGGGGCTCATTCGATTCCTGACGGTATTTTCTTAAAATAAGTTTACATTCATGCCGCTTGGACTTGTTTTGAGGTTTCTAGGGATTTTACAAAACTTTGACAGCCCTTAAAGGGCACTTTAAATTGAGTGAGAGAGCTGGCTCAAGAATTGGGGTGTCGTCGGACCAAGATGGATTTTTCCTGAAAATGTCAGGTTTTTTGCTCCAGCCGTTTGGGAGAAATCGTGCGTACTGCGTACGGCGGACGGACGGAAAATTTTTTATTGCGGATTCGGATTCTACACCCTTTGAAACGTAAACCATGAAATTTTCAGGGGGGGTTAGAACTTTTTTTTTCCAGAGCGATTACAATGGTTTATTATTGAATAATAAACCAAAACAAACAATTAAATTACAATTTTCTCTACAAAGAAAATTACACAAGTGTTTATGTATGGCATAGATACAAGTATCGGTTGAATATCAAATAACCACGCATGAGCTGATGATTGTGGAGAGGATTATATTCATAAATCCTGAAAATTTCAGATGTTTTTGCTCCAGCCGTTTGGGAGAAATCGTGCGTAAGGCGTACGGACGGAAAATTTTTTATTGCAGATTCGGATTCTACACCCTTTGAAACGTAAACCATGAAATTTTCCTTGGGGGTTAGAATTTTTTTTTCCAGAGCGATTACAATGGTTTATTATTGAATAATAAACCAAAAGAACCAAATTGACTGGGAATTTCCCTGACCGCCATTACCCACACGCCTGACCTGTATTTCCCCACGGGTGGGGAATTGCCGGTCAAAGCGGTTTTTCCAGTTTAGAACCAATACTTCTTATACTAGGTGTATTATGGAAAAACTAAGGTTGATTATTAAAATTAGATAATTTTGGAAGCAAACCGCGTTGGGAGCATTATTTCAGTACCGTTGAGGCCAAACATATGGTACTCCAAAGTTAAGTGACCGGCATTCCCCCACTCTCCCCTATTCTCTGCGGCGGCGGCCGGGAAACTTCAACGAACCTGAAGCAGGAACCGACAGCTGCCCCTCCGCTCACTTCTGTTTGACTACCGATTCTTTTAGTCAGTGGAGCGTTAACCTTCTTCGCATCCGCGCCTACCAACGTTTTTTTGCGTTCGCGAGCATTTTTCATTGTACCACACCTATTGTGGCATAAACCTCCAGCTTTGGATTACGGAGAAGGTACTCCTCAACTTTTTTAACCTGCTAGTCCTGGAGCCAGCACCGAAAATATGACGGAAAAGGCGGACAATTTTTTGATATCATATCCCATAAAACAAGCCAACCTGTACATGAAATGGGTGGTCTGCCATTCCGAAGCCGCTGGATTCAAAATTGGGAGGCATTTTAAATCGGGAAAATTGCTCAAAATCGAACCTATTTCTGGACGGCTGAAAATTTCATAGTAGTTCCTACTCAGCACACTAATTACCAAAATGTCGGTCTGCCGCCCCAAATCCGCTGAAAAAGAAAATTACCCACAAGGTACAAATGCATTTACCCTTCGTTTTGAAATAACGGAATCGCCAAAGTGGCAGACGTCTTTGAAAATTTTGTAGATTTTGGCCAAAAAATAAAACTAAAAGCGGACACCTAAAATTCTGATCATTGAAACTACTCAATATTAGGAGTCGAACGAGCCGAGTCTGCCAACGCTGGCCCGCTGGAAAGTAATGGCAGACGTCGCTTAAAAATTTGCACATTTTGGCTAAAAAATAAAACTAATAGCGGACATCTCAAAATTTTACCATTGAAACTTCTCAGTAAGATGAGTCAAACAAACCGAGTCTGCCAACGCTGGCCCGCTGGAAAGTACTGGCAGACGCCGCTTGAATATTTGTAGATTTTGACCAAAAAATCAAACTAATGGCGAACACCTAAAATTCTGATCATTGCAACTACTCAGTAAGATGAGTCAAACAAACCGAGTCTGCCAATGCTGGCTCGCTGGAAAGTACTGGCAGACGTCGCTTGAAAATTTGCACATTTCGCCCAAAAAATAAAACTAATAGCGGACATCTCAAATTTTGACCATTGAAACTAATCAATATGAGGAGTCAAAAAAATCGGTCCGTTTTACCTCAAAATGAAACTTGATGCGGACATCTGAAATTTTGGTGGTTAAAAATATTTGATGTAGTTAGGCAGAAAACCAAAGCCTGCCGCCCCTAGCCCGCTGGAATGGCACCAACAGACGTTCTTGAAAAAATTAAGTTGGTAGATCCAATTTATCCGATAAAAAAAATTATTCATGGACATCCGAAATTTCGGTCTCGGATACAACATAGATAGGTTACAACGAAATATGTTCTACAATTTGGTGCAATTTTCTTTACCAGAAAGAAGGGTAAATTATAATAATTCAATATATAGAGAAATACACTTTTAATGGCATGATTTAGTAAAAATATTAATATAATCCATAAGAAAGCCCTGGATACATCTCGTTTAAAAAAAAAACGCTGCTAATTCTTTCACTGGGGTTTATTATTCAATTGGCTTGCGTTCATGATTTGAATTTCTATTAAGCTTTGGAGTGTATGTTTCACAGGATAGAGCGATTATTGAATTTCAGGAGGCACACAAATATGACCAACTGATCAATCCAAATAGGTATTTTGGTGGAAAACAGATTTACGTGCTCCATGCATATCTCCTGAAATTCAATAATCGCTCTATCCTGTGAAACACCCACTCCAAAGCTTAATAGAAATTCAAATCATGAACGCAAGCCAATTGAATAATAAACCCCAGTGAAAGAATTTGCAGCGTTTTTATTTAACCTCAATACCCCCCCCCCCCCCCCCCACAATAAAAACATCTATAATTTATCAAGTTCTTTGGCACTCGTATTGCGTTAAAACATCCCCAAATCCAAATTTAAACGATGTAGCCAAAGGTAAACTGATGTAGAGGAGGCACACAAATATCATCAACTGATCAATAAAAATAGGTGTTTTGGTTGAGAACCGATTTACGTGCTCTATGCATATCTCCTGAAATTCAATAATCGCTCTATCACCTGTAAAACACGCACACTCCGAAGCTTAGTAAGATTCAAATCATAAACGCAAGCCAATTGAATAATAAACCTCAGTGAATGAATACTTATTTACCCCAGTAATTAATATTGAATAATAAACCCCAGTAAGAATATTGAATAATATTTACCTATATATTATCAGCGTTTCATGCATGTCAGAATGTTTCAAACCGTGTATCGGCTATAAACTACAAGTAACCACATCGGTTATCACTCCAGTATCCACATTCACTACAACTCGACGCTATCGGCCGGACATCACTAGGTTACAAACAAACAATAATAAACCAAAAAACGCAAATGTTGGCACCATAAATCGGGCCATAGATCGGGAATGGTTTGACCTACGGACCTGGGGAGGGGCTCATTCGATTCCTAGAGGTATGTTCTTAAAAATAAGTCTACATTTAGGCCGCCTTGACTTGTTTTGAGGTTTTTAAGGATTTTACAAAACTTTGACAGCCCTTAAAGGGCACTTTAAATTGAGTGAGAAAGCTGGCTCATGAATTGGGGCGTCGTCGGACCAAGATGGATTTTTCCTGAAAATGTCAGGTTTTTTGCTCCAGCCGTTGGGGAGAAATCGTGCGTACGGCGGACGGACGGAAACATTTTTATTGCAGATTCGGATTCTACACCCTTTGAAAAGTAAACCATACAATTTTCAGGGAGGGGAGGGTTAGAATTTTTTTTTCCAGAGCGATTACAATGGTTTATTATTGAATAATAAACCAAAATACAAGTGGTTTAAAAATACCTCATTTGGTAACAATATCACGTTTATAATGGTTGGCTTTTTGAAATTTCGAAATCGGTAGTTTTCGATCATTGAACATCAGATAACAAAATTCGTAGAAACATATACCTATAATAAATAAATCCTTTCATCATTTAATGGCTCATTATTGTTAGGATCAGATGGTAACAAATTCAACTTTTCAGTTTTTGGACACAGACTCCAACTAATCCTCCTTCGTCACTTATATCAGGGATGTCTTCATCACTACTACTCATTTCAGAAATTTGTCCCCCAACGATGATTTCCTCCAGTCTTTCTGGAAGAGCAGAGCCCTCAAACCATTTAATAGCGTATTTTCCATGAACAATCTTCCATCCATAGTTCGCGGGATTCACAGATGGTGGATTAGCTCTATGAAAATTACACCACATCAGTGCTACGAATGTAGCCCCCAACACATGCTGTTGTAGCACCTTCTTGCATGGTGGAAAATTGGCGCCATCTATCTTCAGAGTGTTTATTTGACTTATTTTGCTGTATGCATCCATAAATAGGTGCAAACGCAATTCGTCAATTTCTTCAATTCACTCCGGCTGTAAAACTGGCAAATCATCTTTTCGATGATCGATGTAACGCACTCAGTTTTATAGACTGAGCCTTTTCTGTTGTCTTGATCGTGACTTTAGGGCGGTCCTCTAAAAATTTGTTAAAAATATTGCACTTGATTGGCTTGTAGAATCGTGAAAAATCTTGGACACATTCCTCTCTGAAACGCAAATGTTGTTCCCTTCCTTGGTTTGGAACCTGAGTAAGGAATGAGCGAACTTTTTCACTTCAGATTTCCCTGAACGTCCATCTTTGTCTGGCTGAAATAGAGTTGGTGGTGGAAATTATGCCACTTAATTTATTGCCAGCATCTGCATTAATGATTTGTTCCAGTGTTAGGTCGACTGGTGATCGTGAAAAGCTTTCATTAGTTCGTTTAACTGTGAATAATCCACTGCCGCGAAATGTGGTTGTCACTTCTGAGTGCTTCTACAATATTGTCGATGTACGGCACCAACCATATACTGTAGTTTTGGTAGTTCATCATGAAAATCATATCATTTATTTTGTACAGGCTGTTGACGAAAAGGACAATGTCACCCATACGAACGCTTCTGTTAAAGTCGTTGTATAAATCTATGTACTGCAGGTATAGAATCCATAGCTGGGTTAGACCGTGGTTTCCTTGCTCAAACTGCAAATACTGGTCAATATGCTGTTTGAGTTGTCCATCAAGTTTAAAATCTCCAACATGAGTGGCAAGTAAAGAGCTTGTGTTATTCATAAAAACCTTTCGTATATCGAATTGCTCACTTTCATTCAGTGAAGTGGATCTAAATAAGTAAATCATAATGCAACTTTCGGAGGGAAATAGCAAGAAGTCTGTGAATCCTTCTACATCGATTATAATTGGTGCCACCAATGAATCCCATCACTGAGCCTTGTGCTCATACACCAGGCTCAACAAGAATTTCCGCAATACCCGAACCATCTATATACTTCCTTAAAGCTTTGAATACTGCCATCCCTATATGGAACGGTCCCAGGGCGACGAAAATTCTATCGAACTGTGGGTTCTCTTGATTTTGTATTTCTTGCGCCATAAAATATATAAAAACTCGAATACGCTCGTTGACACTTTACTAGAACTTCTCACTACGTATGAAACGTAACTGCGCAATGGAAAGACGTTACTCACCAGCATGCCCCTCCCCACTTTTCCATTCACAACTCAAGCGCAGAGGGCTCATTGGTTTTACCTGGATGGCTATTTTGAACTTCTACGCTCAAGGTCCGAAGATGGAAGATGAGTCATTCGAGCGTTGAAAACTACTCCAAGATTCATACTAGGAGAAAAACTAAGCTTTCACATAAATCAATCTGTTCCATCTTAGTGGGCGAGAAAAGTAGACCTAGATACCTACACATTTGTGTAACCTATCTAAGTAGTATCCGAGACCAAAATTTGGGATGTCCATGAAAAAAAATTTTCCGGATAAATCGTACCTACCTACTTAATTTTCTCAAGAAAGTCTGCTGGTGTTATTCCAGCTGGTTTTCTGCCTAACTACATCAAATATTTTCGGCCACCAAAATTTCAGATGTCTGCATCAAGTCTGCACCCAGACAAATCATCAGTCATGTCAAATCGGACCAACTTTTTTTCAGAGTTCGTCTGCCAATACTTTCCAGCGGATTATCGCCGACAGACGCAGTTCGTTTAACTCCTCGTATTGAGTACTTTCAATGGTCAAAATTTGAGATGTCCGCTATTAGTTTTATTTTTTGGCCGAAATGTGCAAATTTTCAAGCGACGTCTGCCAGTACTTTCCAGCGGGCTAGCATTGGCAGACTCGGTTTGTTTGACTCATCTTACTGAGTAGTTTCAATGGTAAACATTTGAGATGTCCGCTATTAGTTTTATTTTTTGGCCAAAATGTGCACATTTTCAAGCGACGTCTGCCAGTACTTTCCAGCGGGCCAGCGTTGGCAGACTCGGCTCGTTCGACTCCTAATATTGAGTAGTTTCAATGATCAGAATTTTAGGTGTCCGGTTTTAGTTTTATTTTTAGGCCAAAATCTACAAAATTTTCAAAGACGTCTGCCACTTCTTTTTCAGCGGATTTGGGGCGGCAGACCGACATTTTGGTAACTAGTGTGCTGAGTAGGAACTACTATGAAATTTTCAGCCTTCCACAAATAGGTTCGATTTTGAGCAATTTTCCCGATTTAAAATGCCTCCCAATTTTGAATCCAGCGGCTTCGGAATGGCAGACCACCCATTTCATGTACAGGTTGGCTTGTTTTATGGGATATGATATCAAAAAATTGTCCGCCCTTTCCGACTATGGCTCCATTACTATGCGACTATTGGCTCCAGGACTATGCGGACTATTTCGATACGGAATTTCATTTTGTGCGGCGATTGGAATTTCGGAACTCGGAGGTTGGAAACCCCTGCCTGTAAGGTACCTTGGTCAACTCTCCTGGTGAGTTATTCTACTTCACTTCAAGAGGTTCTTCCCTGCTCCGCCCTCTGTTCATCATCGCGTTGCGTCAGCCGGCTCCTTCAAACCTTTGTTTGGACAGAATATTCTTTGTTTTATTCAATGCATTACAACTTCAGTATATTGAAGAAGATACATTCATTATTACGTTTTGAAATTGGTTTTATAATTTATAATGTAGGACCCATTCTTCCGTTACACTTCTGATTTTATCAAGATCATTTTTCATTTTGATAATAATTATCAATGTTATTATGTTAATTATTAACATTATGTTAATTATGTTAATTATTAATTATGTTAATCATGTTAATTATTAATGTAGGTAAATAAAAAAACAAGTATTTTAAGGATTCTTTATTGGCAGTGTATTTTAGTACGTTGGTTCCCCTTTTTTCCTTTGAGTTTCGTCGGGTAAATCAAATTTGTTTAATCCATTTCCTCATCACCAAACGCTTTCCGATGCACAGGTTGGGCTCCAAAAAATCTCGAGTAATTGCGTAAATCTTTCAATGTTCGATTTAATGCTTCGAACGCACGTTTATGTGCCATTTTGCATTCGTCCCACATGATGAATTTCGATGTTGATAAAACTTTGGCCATATGCTGAGTGTTTTGCAATATTACAAGTTGGTTCTTCAAAATTTGAAATTTTAATGCTGAATGAGCTTTAAGGTATCCTTCTAACTATTTGGCTTTAACTCCAGAAGAAGCAACTGCAGCCACAATGTTAGATCTTGCACGAACAGTGGTTAAAACTACCAACATGAGAAATGTCTTACCAGTACCACCAGGATAAGCCACCATTTCCATCTTCAATTCAATCCTAACCTGAATAATAAATTACTGCACATACGGTAACACATGTCTTCGATACTGATAAATCATTTATCACTAATTATTATGCTTTCAGTTGCTACGCAATCTGCTTTCGTCAGCTGAAAATTAGCAGTTACTGTTTTTCAAAGCGATTCTTGGATAAAAAGTATCAACACACGAGAGTTATCGGTGTTTTTAAGTGTTAACACATGAGTTAAACTTTACTTACCTCTAAAAATAGAACAACGTATCACAAACGTCAACGGTAGTTGACACTCTATCAAATTTAAAATTATGAACTGTATAGTGGAAAACTGCTTTCACGGAAAAATGACGTTGAAGTCAATAAAGGCAATTAACGGTCGCACCGCTGTATTTCATCTAGCGATACTACCTTCCTCGTTCTACCTGAGCCACTTTTTTTTGCCCAGGCAGGTGGTTGTTACCTAGTTCTGAAGTTTACGAGCTACGTCGACACACTTCCTACGCCGTTATGTTCTCCCGATAGAAGTGACCCATTTTCCTCACAGATTTTCGAACCCTTTCGTCGACACTTCCGCGTTTATTTCCGCGTCATATACGGGGCTTTTCTGGGCCGGAAGCCCGTTCCCGAGGATCTTGCATTTCCTCGGAACGGCTGTGGGCGCTGGGAGGTGAAAAAATGGCCCGAGTGTGGCCTGAGGAAACAGGAGCTCAGGGAACGGCAGGAGGTCCGTCGCCGAGTTTTTGTTGTCGTTTTATTCCCCACCAGTAAAAAAGAGGAGATTACTTGAAATGAGGCGTTTTTTTACGAGCCTTTCATCTCAGCGCCGCTTTACCGTGAAACCCCTCTCGCGAACGATCGTAAGCAAGCATTACACGGGAAACCTATTATTATCAGTTTTAACTTCCCGATAAATCCCCAGGAAATCGGCTTCTCCTTATTGTGGTACTTGAAACTACAAGCTGATTAATAGGATCATAACCAATTGAATACCGGAGGGAATTATATGAGCCTTTATTATTATATATAAACCGACATATCTACCCGCTTGAAACAGTGTTCCCCAAGCGATACTCTCGTATCAAAACAATGCTTCCTTTGATATGTGAACAAATGACTACCAGTTTGGATGTTCTCCATGGTTCCTCGTACTTTTCCTCAGTTTTATTTATTTGTTGTTTATGGATGAACCCTCCAAGAGGATCAAATCTGACATATATATATATATAAATTGTGAACGTACAAATTCTTTACTCATTTCTATATTACAATAACCCTTCTACGTAATATCACTTATCGATGTGTATTGACGTACTTACTGGTAATGTCACAGTTTTCTTGTCCCAAGCCATTTCGAGGTGTTCTTATCATAGATACAAATTTATTTTTGGTTGTCCCAAACAGATTTCATTTTTGTTAATTGAACGCCATTTAGCTCAGCAAAATAGCCCTAAGCCATCTTGATCAAAATTTGAATTTAGAATTCAATTTGTCGTTCATCTGGCTGTCCCCAAGAGGCATTAGTCAGGTTTTCAAACGTCCCTTGAAAGTGTGATCACAGTTGGAATTCATTTGCTACTTTTTTTTGTATCCGCTCATCTATAGTAAACAATAACTAGTGCCCCAAATTCTAACTCAAATTACGTTAGCTGACGCACCATTGAGAAGGCCTGTCCCCTCGGTGTTGACTAATTCATCTGGCGCCTTGTGTTTTGTTGTGTAACTTCCCTGCTGCAAGAGTTGAGGGAATGTTTTGAGCAGAAATTGGAACCTCTGGTTTCCCTCCCCCACGTGCGAGATCCATTTTTCTTCAGCAGCCATTCTGGAGGCCTCCAACCGCGAAGACTTGTACATAAAAGGGTGAGTGTTCTTAATCAGCATCATTTATCTGTTCTCACTCATTAATGACATTTGCTATTTTCTATTTCCAATCTATTTTGATTAAGATGCAGTTTTGGTCCCAGTTGTCATGGGTAGCTTAAAATAATGATAACAGGTCTATCTTCTCTGGGAATGCCATTTTAGTGTCGAATGTCATTCATCTAGACTTCCACTACAAACTGGAGCCAAATGAATGACAAGAGCCCGGATGAATGAATCAAGAGGTAAAAACTTTCATATTATGTGAGTTATTATTATGTGAGAAATTATATTGTTTGAAGCTGGGGACGTTTTGTGATGGTATCCTGCGAATGCCTACCGCTTCGTTGTTTTAGGTGAACCATTTGGATTACCCAGAAGACCACGCCACCGCTTCGGCACCAGAGCCTTTCCTGAATGGTCTACTAGTAATGGATGACTACGTTCTCATAAATTTTCTGGCAAAGAAAATATATATATATTACATTGGTAAAATTATCACAAAACATTTTCCGGGGCATCTAGATGTTTCTTTTCTGAGAAACAGGGGAGACCACTTCGTTTTCCCTCAAATAAACGATGGCTCGAGCATTGTTCGCTCGAACGTTATTTCGATTTTATCAAAGCCTAAAATACTCAGCAGGGAACGATTCGTGTTTCACGAAGGTTTAAGTCCTTCCGAAATTCATAAGGCAGTCCGAGTCTTACTGATTGGAGACTGATCAATTTGTTCCATTACTTTCACTACTTAGTTGATAATATTTTTTCGTACGTTAGCTTCATTCAAGTTAACCTATCGAGTATTTTTTTTAATGTAACTAAACCTTTGATCATTAGTCATGTTACCAAGCTAACAAAATTATTTTTTGAAATATTTTCCTAAGAGTATTTAAGACTGGTTCTTATCAATACGAAAGGCACACGTTTATCTGAATTTCAATTCCTGTATTAAGAGTTCCTTTTTTTCATTGATATAAATAATACTTACGCTTAACTGGAGTTATTTCTTCCTTACCTACTTAGTGAAATAAAATTAAGCGCCTAATTTGAATTTATTTATGTTTTTATTCGATAATTTTACTAAGATTTGTTTTTATTTGTGTTATAAAATATTTCAAAAACGTTCAAGTTGATTTTCTTCCTTCCAACAGTAAAATCCATATTCTAAGTCATTTTTACTGACTGGACGGTCATTCATCTGGGTGCTGTAAAACTTTGATTGGCCATTGCCCTACAACCAGTGGACCTGTGTACCCCATTTAAGGCTTTGCTAGGTGCCTTACTCTCAAGGGAAAATCACAACAAAAATTTAAATAGAAGAGATTTGCTCTCTCTTTTTTTCGCTTCGAAAAAAGGGTAACATTTCGTGGAATCGCCCTATCTTTTTTAGACCATTCTAGAAAAACATGAAAATCCGATGCTGACATCGAAACTTGTAGCACACGAAAATCTGCAAACCAGACATTCGCACCTCCTTTTTAATACTACTTTACAATCTCCCTTTATGTTGTCTGAGATTAGGAAATATGTGAAGATATTCCCTAGTTCTTTTTCTATTTGGTTCAAAGTATGCATTTTGTAACGGCCACTTGAAAAAAGTTCACTCACTTTAAACCCTTGAAGTTCATCATGCAAGTTCATCCTTAATATCGACATAAATACAGTACCTGAAACATGAAAACTTACTAGTCCTTAGTAAGTAACGCAAGCTGATATCGAAATACATATCATGGTTGAATAATATTCAATGAATATACTGCACATCTACACGGACGTTGAAACACACGAATGAAACAACTGAAATTTAACGAGGTAAAAAGAAACACCAACTACACTTCACTTATCCGCAAATATACAACATTTGTTATGAAAAACTCGATTTCACAGATCGAATGCTCGATTTTACCGACCTTATTTTCGGTTAGATTAAGTACCACCGTTTTAATGAGAAAAATCGTGGAGAGGTTAAAAATTGCTGGTCCAAGGACCTGGGAAATAGTCTAGATCGATTCAGCCTGTCACAAACCTTTGGGGATGACCTACCTATATTCTGCCACTTTTTTTATAGAAGAAGGCGTCGTGGGGTTTTTCCGCTTTGGCAGTTTCCGACCACTGTGCGTGGTACTGGACGCAGGCTATGGGTAGAATCGGAAGATAGAATCGATTTGTGCAGTTGAATATTACGAGAACAAGAACGTTCCTATTTAGGATGCAGTACAAATGTGTGTTTAATCGAAGGGATTTACTCTAATGTAGTATTAATCTAAAAGGTTACTAATAGTGAATGTGTATATCTACGACTTGCCGGAGGGATAGGAACAAAGCGGTTATCGCCCAATGAAACGAAAGTGTTTCTCATCCGCTCTCTTCCCTCCGACAACGGAAGATTTTGCGGGGGCTTTCGTGGGCTCGCCCTCATCACTGAAAGTCAACCCCTAAAACCAACCCCCCGACGTATCGCGGGAGGCGAATACACGATAGTTTACCCCTCCGAAACCCACCCCTATCCGGGTCCACCGGCGGGGGTGGAGTTTCCGGGGGCGGAAGGCGGCGGTAAAGAGGTCGATACTGGGGAAGCACAGATGTTTGGTTGAAGTCTCACTTTACAGCTCTCGGTAATCAACTGGTGCGGCTTCCCAACTCTACCCGACCCGCCCACTCAACTGCATAAAAGCTTAATTACGCCAGATATCTGGACATTGAATCCGTTTTTGAACATTATCGTTCCGCCTTTAAAATTATAATTGACTCGCTCTTCCCATTATATTCAGTTTAAAACAGCTTTTTACTCGCTGTCAAACTTTGAGGCATTTCAACCGGAGGATTTCATCAAAGTTTTTACTACCGAACAAAGGGCACCACTGTACAACCTTACAACCCTACCACTATACAACCTTCAATAACACATCAAGGATATTTTATTATTCCTGACATTGTATGATTTATTGTGTATAGCTCGCCTACAGTTAATGCTTGTTCCGCAGCAAATGAACACATATTTTGACCATCAGAGTTTTCAACCAAGATAATATCTTGGTTGAAAACTCTGATACTATATTATAGTATCTTAATTTCATTTTCTTAGCCTTAATGTAAACTTCATAGGTTATCCACCAGGAAGCGGGGTGACTGTTTCACGAAGGGATGGAATTTTTGAATATTCATTTATTCATTTTTCTCTGACGTTTCGGGGTGGTAGTACACTCCATAATCAGGGAATGGTTTCTTTGGACATTCATCCATTTCATTTTTATTAGCAGCTATCTACTCACTGCAGTCACATTGGTACAATATGAATCCTTTCTATTCATCCAGCATTTCATAACCCTATCTGATTTACTGCAGTGATCAACATTACTTATTAGTAAAACAACATTTGATAAAAACTCTGTACCTATAACAAATGATTGGATTAAAGATAAATTGCATGTACCTGAAATGAATTAAATTCCTACTTGATTGTGTTCATTAAATTCTAGTCGAAAAGTTTTATGTAAATGTTGAAGTATTATTGTTATTGTTGTTGTAGGTACAGAGTTTTTATCAAATGTTGTATTACTAATATGACAGCTGGATGAATAAAAGGATTCATGTTTGCCAATGTGACTGCAGTGAGTAGATAGCTGCTAATAATAATGACGTGGATGAATGTCCGAAAGAAACTATTCCCTGATGATGGAGTGTACTACCACTCCGAAACGGCGGAGAAAAATGAATAAATGAGTATTCAAAAAATTCCAGCCCTCGTGATACAATCACCCCACTTCCTGGTGGATAACCTATAAAGACATAGTACATCTTGGTGGATGTAGATTTGTTATATCTAGATCTAAATAAGATAATACCTTATTGATATATTATATCAATATATGAGCTATTAATTACTTCTAGGTGAATACACAAATTTTTCACCTAACTTGATTTTTCTAGTTGAATTTTTTTTTTGGTTTTTTCATTTTCAATAATAGACCTTTGTAATCGTACAGCAAACATTTTTTGTAACCTCTCAAATTGTCATTTCAACATTGTCACCCTTAAAATGGGATTTGTTTGGGCTCGAACTAGTCTGGGATTCATCTCTATCAATTCGGTATCCAAAATTACTAGGAAATGATAGATTGTGTCATTGTGAGGTTCAGGGAGTCAATCTTGGGTTCAGAAATTGCCATATTTGCAATGGTTGAATTTATAAATATCTGTAAAATATTCCAGTTGAATTTGCCTCCGAGACTGGTAGGAAATGGAACTTACTGATAGCAAGACGAACTCCAGAGCAGAGCACAAGAGTTCGAATTTCCCCTTATGCTGGGCATGAGTAGAATACATGTATAAATATTTGTATTAATGGAATTGATTTTCTTTTCCGTTTATTATACATAAACTGCTAATTATAACTTGCTTCTCATTAATAATTATTTTACTTCATTGTCAACACGTAAAACGTGGAGGAAGAGGTAGGAACTGGGGACAAGGTGTAAAGACGGTCCTTCCTTCCTAACGCGATGGGGGGGGGGGGGGGGGTTGCTGCAGACTGGTGGCCACGGTCCTAAACAGCCAGAAGGTAACAGTGAGTACGAGTATATTGAGGAAGAACGACCGTGATTCCATTTTGAGTATTTATTACTGGAAAAACAAGTAATAGTAAATAATACGCGGAAGACAAAAAATAGGCGATAGCAGGAATCTGAATAAATTAATTTCGTAGCCCACGTCAGTCCAAACAAAGCGTCACGTTGGTAACCATTACCAGCTAGTTCATAGATAATTTCTCTTACTGAAATAGTCAGCAGGTCACTGAGCACAATAGCCATATTGTTAAGGTGTGATTGATGCGAATGAAGGACACTTTGGAGGGCCACCCGTATTTAAACCACTTTTCCTTCGTTTTAGTGTCAAATTGTAATATGTAGTGTTCTTTCTGGTTAGTGTAGGATGCCTAGAGTGAGGAAGCGGTATCAGCAGAAGACCGAGAAGATGCTATGGGACAAGGACAAGACGATGAAGGCAGTCTTAGCGGTAGAAGCAAAGGAAATGTCAAGGAAGAGCAGCCACCATGGCAATGGATGTCCTCTTGGACCTTCCTCCTCTGCAAATCTTTGTACAGAGAGTGGCGTTTCTTCAGGGAGTCAGGTGGCGGAGGAATGGCTTCCTTAAGAAGGGATCTGGGTGTGCTCACCACACCATCTTTGAGGAGGTGGCAGTGGATGAGTCAGCCATCATTGTCTCTGACTACATAGCGGAGGTGTGGAACTTCGATCTCCCCTTCAAGGTCTACATCCGCAGTAGAACATTATGGTCTGAAGGGAGGCCCCATTCGAACAAGGGGCTCTAGTGTTCTACACTGATGGCTGGGTTATGAATGGTAGAGCTGGTTCGGGCATATATGGCCCAAGAACGGCGATTGCAGAATCGCTGGGAACAACTGCTACCATTTTCCAGGCAGAAGTACATGCCATACGCTCTTGTGCCAACAGACTCTTATGTCAACAAGTTAATGGAGCAACAGTCTATATTCTCTCAGATAGTTAAGTGGCGCTCAAGGCCCTGGCCTCTTTCACAATTTCCTCGAGGCTGGTGCAGGAATGCTTTGCTAACCTCAAGACCCTTGCCAGTAACAATAAGGTTACATTGGTGTGATGCCCTGCGCACCAAGGGGTTGAAGGGAACGAAAAAGGGGACACCTTAGCTAGGGAAGGTGCTGCTTCTCTCCTGGTGGGTCCAGAATCCTTCCTGGGCACAACGGAGAGCTTTCTTTGGGGGGAGCTTTCCAAATGGGGAGTAAGAAGAGTACTGCCTGCTGGCTCCGTGTTAGAGAACAGAGGCAGGCAAAGCAATTAATTGATTTCTCCAGGAAGAGAGCTAGCGAGATGCTCAGAATAGGAAGAAAGGAGATACGTATAGTAACAGGGCTCTTAATGGGGCACTGTGCACTTAGATACCATCTCCACAAAATGGCCAAACCTGACACCACCCTCTGCCAGTTCTGTGGGGCTGAGGATGAGACTGCGTGTCATGTGATCTGCCACTGTCCTGTGCTGGCAAGACAGCGTTTTATAATCTGGGGGCAAGCTTCCGT
Source organism: Creontiades dilutus (assembly GCA_031894815.1). Classification (NCBI taxonomy): domain Eukaryota; kingdom Metazoa; phylum Arthropoda; class Insecta; order Hemiptera; family Miridae; genus Creontiades; species Creontiades dilutus. The sequence continues at coordinate 34,976 of JAVIWC010002538.1, forward strand.
TGATCCCTGGGTTATTAAAACGGGAGAGGTTAAGGATCTCCTCTCATTCGCCAAAATGTGGTGGGGAAGGGTCCATCTTTCTGGGGTTGACAACAATAGGTCGTCACAACAGACTGGGATGTCAATGCCAACCCAGTAATTACCAAGGAGTTAGTGGTTGAGTCCCAGGCAGCTCCTGACGATGGTTGCAAGTGCTGTTCACTGGGCATTCAGTGCTCGGTTTGGCAGGGTGCTCAGGTCGGGTAGACAAATGTGCCTGGGAAGGAGTTGGAGGTCACGACCACAACCCACCAGGGCCTCAGTGGCAAAAAACTAGGTTACAAACAAACAATAATAAACGAAAAAACGCAAATGTTGGCACCATAAATCGGGAATGGTTTGACCTACGGACGTGGGGAAGGGCTCATTCGATTCCTCATGGTATGTTCTTCAAATAGGAAAATATTTAGGCCGATTCGACTAGTTTTGAGGTTTTCAGGGATTTTACAAAACTTTTACAACCTTTAAAGGGCACTTTAAATTGAGTGAGGGAGCTGGCTCAAGAATTGGGGCGTCGACGGACCAAGATGGATTTTTCCTGAAATTTTCAGATTTTTTGCTCCAGCGGTTCCAGAGATATCGTGCGTACGGCGTACGGCGGACGGACGGAAGATTCGGATTCTACACCCTTTGAAACGTAAACCATGAAATATCAGGGGGGGGGGGGGGGGGTTAGAATTTTTTTTCCAGAGGGATTACAATGGTTTATATTGAATAATAAACCAAAAAGCAAATGTTGGAACCATAAATCCATCCTGAATGGTTCGACCTACGGGCGTGGGGAGGGCCTCATACGATTCCTCATGGTATGTTCTTCAAAAAGAGTACAAAAAAATTTAGGCCGCTTCGACTTGTTTTGAGGTTTTTAGGGATTCTACTAAACTTTGACAGCCCTTAAAGGGCACTTTAAATTGAGTGAGATAGCTGGCTCAAGAATGGGGGCGTCGTCGGACCAAAATGGATTTTTCCTGAAAATTTCAGATCTTTTGCTAGAGCCGTTCCGGAGAAATCGTGCGTACGGCGGACGGACGGAAAAATTTGTATTGCAGATTCGGATTCTACACCCTTTGAAACGTACACCATGACATTTTCAGGGGGGGTTAGAATTTTTTTCCAGAGCGATTATAGTGGTTTATTATTGAATAATAAACCAAAATGTCTCCGTACAACTCAGAAATGTGTCTTTTTCTTAATTACCCAGGCAGGCTAATTCAGACATCTAGATTCCAGCTCATATACCTATAACATCATTTTTCTGATTGGGAATCTTGAAAACAAGAGCCATTTGTTTTAGAAAAGGGGAGAACAAATTCTCCACAAACAAACAAGAGTTCATGTGGAATTAGTACAGGATCAATCAAGACTCCCCACCCCCAAAGCAATTACCAGAGGTCTTGAATCATACAAATTACATGAATCATCATTTTTTCATGGACGTCTCACAATACAGGAATGTCTAATAGAATTGATCCAGGTTAGTGAGGGTCAATATAAACATGAGAAAAAACAGTAACCGAATACGAATCCGTTCTAAATCATTCTTTGACGATAATGGGAAAAAACTATAAGTGTTCTTAAACACTCAAAACAGAATTCTTATACAATTTTTATGAATTGTTATCGTTATTGTTCATGTATTGTATTGTTATTGTCTTGTATGTATTCCAGATAAACTCAAAACCTCATCGATTCGATGAAGTCCTATTTGTTGGAAGTTAAAAAGCAAAAAGGGGAGCCCACTAGCTATTAATCCATTTTTTCAGCTCGGTTTTTTTAAAGAAAACAAAGTTATTGCAGTGTCGCCAAAATCTTCCCTTATTGTTCCCATGGAAATCGGTTTTGTGGTAGATTTTCTTTCATCTGGATCCACGAAGTTGATGGGTGACAGTTAGGTGCATCAAACGAGGACATGCACAATTAAATGGTTTCCTACGAAATGGATTCCAATGCCTTCTTAATCGAGGACTTATGAAGGATTAGGGACAGCTTAGGAGAGGCGCCGAGAAGTGAAGATGGAAAGGAGGCGAGAGGAGATTGTTTGAAGGAGGAAGGTTTCGAGAGTTAGTGTTTTATCAAAGGTTATGAGAAGGGCTGAGTCCCGACCACCTTGTTTGTTTTATTGATTCACTCCCTTCGACCCCCGCCCTTCCACAGCCCTTTGGTGGCTTCACCCTTCAACCCTCCCCTCTCCATCCCCTTCACTTCCAATTTCCCTGCCTACAGAACCGTACGCAGTTTCCAGGGGGGTTCCCATCATCTTAGCTCTCACCATCATGAAAACTCCCCTCAGGAGAGAGAGAGAAAGTGGGATGGATATACCGAGTGAGCTAGGGTAAGAGTGAGACAGAGGTAGCTGTACAGAGGGAAGCCTCTCGTGCCTCGCTCTCTTTCAACCTCCGGCTAATTACTCCAATGCTTTCCCCTTCCTTCGTTCTCACAAACTCGACTCGACCCGAGTGTATTTAATACCTATTTACAACCTTCCACTTACTTTACACCTGTAAGCTGCCCTATGAGCGTTCAAGGGGCACAAAACTAAGCACAGACAAGGGAACCTCAACAAATTTTGTGGGCTCTAAACCCCTATTCTGTCCTCAATTAGTGTTTGAAAGCGGATTACGTGAGCTTTATCTGATTTAGTAGAAGAAATACTCCCATTAATGTTCTACATCCATAGAACCACAGTGGCTTTGCACGAAGTAATCTGAAAAATGAACCCGATAATCATTTCAGATTAATTATTCGTCTGACTGTTTGATTTGTCTTCTAGCTATTCCTCAGCTATCATCTAATGGATGAAAAAGAATTTTACTCCATATTTTATTTCAAGAGATTATAATTCTTCACCTCATCCCCTCCAAATAAAAACGGAGTAAGATAGAACGTTGTCTATATTTCCACGAAAGTAAAGAGTTACACCGTTAAATCGATTTCAACGGTTAGGTCATCATCAGTAACAAACATGAACTGAAAGTACATCACAGAAAGTATATCTTACTACTCGTAGTTTAATGGCCCTGCTACGCAGGTTAAAAAGAAATAGGTGAATAACACAATGAGGGAGTATAATAACAATAAGCAAAGTCAAAAAATCGTATATCCCAAATCCCCGAGGAGAGGAGCAGGTCGCTTGCCCTGGGAGACGCTTCCCTCCTGCTGGGGCCCTCCTTCCTTCACCGGGGGAAGGGAGGGGGGAAGCAGGTCGGTTGCCCTGGGAGACGGGGGCGAGAATTCCACCCGAACAGCGTTACCACCCTCTGAAAAGTGGATATACTCTGATAAGCTCGTTTTTATATAGTATGATGATGATATAGGATCGAGTGAGAGGAGATTGAATCCTATTGGCTCAAGGAAGTGGAAGGGGGCGGGGAGGACCAACCAATGCCACTCAAGGCTTACAAAGTGAAAGGGGCACAAACAGTATCATTATGGAGAGGCGGAGCCAAACTTATTGCAAGAAAGAACCCAATGGTGAAATATTTTGAGGAATGACATCATTTAAACATTTTCCTGACCTAGCACTTTTAACAATTTCCAAATTTTCTGGCACATCCAACATACCTCCCTTTGGGCAAAAGTGAGGAAATTCTACGTTTTGCCTTTTTGTCAGATCAAAACTGAAACTATGATTGGATTCATTCAGCTGAATCACCCTTGTTGTCCCTGAAATCCTTTTCATGCTCTTTTATTCGTTCCCTAAATTTCCTACCAGTTTGACCACAGTACTCAAGCCCACATGAACATTTTAGTTTATAAACCCCACTTTTATCCTGAACGTTAATTTTATCCTTAACCGTACCCAAAGAAGATTTGAGATTATTTTTATTCATAAACCCAACGTTGAAACCCCTGGACGACAGAATTTTACCGAGTTTATCCGAAAATTTCTTCTATCTTACTCCGTTTTTATTTGAAATGGGTTTCCACAACTTCGTCGCGAGTGACTTAGTCCGTCATCCCCTCCCCCCAAAATCCTTTGACTTAACCATTCTATTGAGCTGGCATTGATTTTAAACTCTCTCTCTGGATGAATATTTAACGTAAACTAAAAATTCGTTTTAGTAAGCTTGTACTTTAAAATCTGTCCACCCCGAATCCGAAACTGAGTTTTTTCGGCAATCATCCCTTAATTTTGATTAGCAGTGTACTTCGAGAATCAACCGAACTCATAAACCTCGCGTGTACGCGGAAGTGGAGCAACTTTTATTGCTCCACAAAAGTTCCTGCAGATAACGATTGCCATCAACTAATTGTCAGTCCTCCCACAGGGAAGACGGAAATTGCTCGAACTTCCTGAAACCTTATTGAATGTCGTATTGCCGGTTAATCACCATTTCAATTGCCCGTCTAAATGGGGTTTTAGCTCACCAATGAAGGTGGCGGAATTATTCGTTAGAAATAGTTTGGAAGCCGGGTAGTTAATTGAGGGATCCCTCCAGCCCTCTTTTGTGCCAAGTGAACTATCTCAAACCCCCTCCTGAGGCCTACTTAGCCCATCTCACCACTCACTTGGCCTTCTCCCCACAC
>JAVIWC010002541.1:0-38233 GCA_031894815.1 Creontiades dilutus
CGGAGTTATACCCGTAACAAGGATTTCACGTTTGCGCATGCGTAGAGGCTACTATTAATCCGGGGGTCATGAAACCTATAGGGGACCATCTACACCCCAACCCGAACAATCCCTGAAAAATTCATCAAAATTGGTCAAGAACTCTCGGAGTTATGCGCGTAACAAGGATTTAACGTTTGCGCATGCGCAGAGACTACTATTAATCCGGGGGTCATGAAACCTATAGGGGACCATCTACACCCCAACCCGAACAATCCCTGAAAATTTCATCAAAATTGGTCAAGAACTCTCGGAGTTATGCGCGTAACAAGGATTTAACGTTCGCGCATGCGCAAAGGCTACTATTGATCCGGGGGTCATGAAACTCATAGGGGACCATCTACACATCAAACCAAACAACCCCTGAAAATTTCATCGAAATTGGTCAAAAACTCCCGGAGTTATGCGCGTAACTAGGATTTCACGTTTGCGCATGCGCAGAGGCTACTATTGATCCGGGGGTCATGAAACCTATAGGGGGACCATCTACACCCTAACCCGCACAATCCCTGAAAATTTCATCGGAATTGGTCAAGAACCTTCGGAGTTATACCCGTAACAAGGATTTCACGTTTGCGCATGCGCAGAGACTACTATTAATCCGGGGGTCATGAAACCTATAGGGGACCATCTACACCCCAACCCGAACAATCCCTGAAAATTTCATCAAAATTGGTCAAGAACTCTCGGAGTTATGCGCGTAACAAGGATTTAACGTTCGCGCATGCGTAGAGACTACTATTAATCCGGGGGTCATGAAACCTATAGGGGACCATCTACACCCCAACCCGAACAATCCCTGAAAATTTCATCAAAATTGGTCAAGAACTCCCGGAGTTATGCGCGTAACAAGGATTTCGTTTGCGCATGCGCAGAGGCTGCTATTGATTAAGGGGTCATGAAATCTATAGGGGACCATCTACACCCCAACCCGGACAATCCCTGAAAATTTCATCGGAATTGGTCAAGAACTTCCGGAGTTATACCCGTAACAAGGATTTCACGTTTGCGCATGCGTAGAGACTACTATTAATCCGGGGGTCATGAAACCTATAGGGGACCATCTACACCCCAACCCGAACAATCCCTGAAAATTACATCAAAATTGGTCAAGAACTCTCGGAGTTATGCGCGTAACAAGGATTTAACGTTCGCGCATGCGTAGAGACTACTATTAATCCGGGGGTCATGAAACCTATAGGGGACCATCTACACCCCAACCCGAACAATCCCTGAAAATTTCATCAAAATTGGTCAAGAACTCTCGGAGTTATGCGCGTAACAAGGATTTAACGTTCGCGCATGCGCAAAGGCTACTATTGATCCGGGGGTCATGAAACTCATAGGGGACCATCTACACATCAAACCAAACAACCCCTGAAAATTTCATCGAAATTGGTCAAAAACTCCCGGAGTTATGCGCGTAGAAAGGATTTCACGTTTGCGCATACGCAGAGGCTACTATTGATCCGGGGGTCATGAAACTTATAGGGGACCATCTACTCATCAAACCGAACAATCCCTGAAAATTTCATCAAAATTGGTCAAGAACTCTCGGAGTTATGCGCGTAACAAGGATTTAACGTTCGCGCATGCGTAGAGACTACTATTAATCCGGGGGTCATGAAACCTATAGGGGACCATCTACACCCCAACCCGAACAATCCCTGAAAATTTCATCAAAATTGGTCAAGAACTCCCGGAGTTATGCGCGTAACAAGGATTTCGTTTGCGCATGCGCAGAGGCTGCTATTGATCCGGGGGTCACGAAATCTATAGGGGACCATCTACACCCCAACCCGGACAATCCCTGAAAATTTCATCGGAATTGGTCAAGAACTTCCGGAGTTATACCCGTAACAAGGATTTCACGTTTGCGCATGCGTAGAGACTACTATTAATCCGGGGGTCATGAAACCTATAGGGGACCATCTACACCCCAACCCGAACAATCCCTGAAAATTTCATCAAAATTGGTCAAGAACTCTCGGAGTTATGCGCGTAACAAGGATTTAACGTTTGCGCATGCGTAGAGACTACTATTAATACGGGGGTCATGAAACCTATAGGGGACCATCTACACCCCAACCCGAACAATCCCTGAAAATTTCATCAAAATTGGTCAAGAACTCTCGGAGTTATGCGCGTAACAAGGATTTAACGTTCGCGCATGCGCAGAGGCTACCATTGATCCGGGGGTCATGAAACCTATAGGGGACCATCTACACCCCAACCCGAACAATCCCTGAAAATTTCATCGGAATTGGTGAAGAACTTCCGGAGTTATTCCCGTAACAAGGATTTCACGTTTGCGCATGCGCAGAGACTACTATTAATCCGGGGGTCATGAAACCTATAGGGGACCATCTACACCCCAACCCGAACAATCCCTGAAAATTTCATCAAAATTGGTCAAAAACTCTCGGAGTTATGCGCGTAACAAGGATTTCACGTTCGCGCATGCGCAGAGGCTACTATTGATCCGGGGGTCATGAAACCTATAGGGGACCATCTACACCCCAACCCGCACAATCCCTGAAAAATTCATCAAAATCGGACAATAACTTCGTGTAGTTTTGCCCGTAACAAGGATTTGCTGACAGACAGACAGCCACACAGACAGACACGGAACCAAAATCGTTCAGAAAGGTCTAAAACGCAAAATGCGAGTGGAATTTTTGATTTTGGAGACAAAAAAATTTTCACATTCCGAAAGTGAAAACAATGCTTCCGCTACTTTAGTAGACTCGGAAGCAAAATCTTGAAAGTGAAATAACTCAAAAACGAAGCCTCTAAAAAAAATCTCTAAGAGGCACTTTTTGTTGGAAACTAGTTGTAGAACACGTGTGCAAAGATTTTCGGATCATACGCTGTACACCCTGTAGATGGAAGGCGGTTCCTCTTTCATCCGCATAGCCTATAGCAAATAATCAACGTACGTAGGTACCTCAGTAGTGTGATTGGTTTCCAAACCAGATCAACATCTCTCAGCATTCGCCGACGATATGGCGCTGTTGTCATTAGGGACTACGTGGGAATCACTTGGTAGGTCTGAAGAAAATTTGGAAATCGTTAATGTACTTCTTAACAGAAATGGTATGAAGCTAAATTTCTCCAAAACTAAATTCATAACTTTTTCTAAAAGACAGCTAAGCTCTGAGATTGTGAAAACTATGAGGTGTCATGATAGCTTTTGTGAGAAAGGTGGCTCTTGTGAATGCCCTGAAATAAGTAGAGTGCCAAGTATTAAATATTTGGGCCTAATTGTTGATGAACGTCTCACATGGGAGGCACATTTGGATTCACTGTATAATAGATTGAGAAAGTTGATACCAGTATGTTTGGAGATAAGGAACTTTTCAGATATGAAAACCAAGAGAATGGTATATTTCGCTCTAATACAATCGTTATTGGTATATGGTATAGAGTGTTGGAGTGATGCGGCCTCTAAAAGAATAAATGATGTTTTCATTGTCCAAAAATTGCTAATTAAAATATTATTAAAAAAAGGTAGTCGTTTCGAAACAGAGAAATTGTTCGCGCTGTTCAAATTTCCCACACTAGCTACCCTGATCGAGAGAACTACTGCCATCCAAGTGTATAAGGAGTAGAAATCTGGTATGCATGAGGCTTCGGAAACCATGGATCGCTCTGGGGAAAGAGTCAACTTGAAGAATTCCTTTTATGAGAACTAGTTTCGGGCAAAGGGCTCACCTTTATAGGGGACTAGTACAATTTAATAGCCTTCCTGAGAGCGTGAAAAGGTTGCACTCTCTGCCAGTTTTCAAGAAAACCATAAAGACTATTTATTGTAACTAATGGTAGATTTATGTAACTATTCTTCTTTATTTAAAACAAAAACAAAAAAAAATTGAACAGTTCAGTATTGCTCTTCCCTTTTTATTATTTTTGCTTCCGAGTCTACTAAAGTAGCGGAAGCATTGTTTTCACTTTCGGAATGTGAAAAAGTTTTTGAAATCCTTGTTACGCGCATAACTCCGAGAGTTCTTGACCAATTTCGATGACATTTTCAGGGATTGTTCGGGTTGGGGTGTAGATGGTCCCCTATAGGTTTCATGACCCCCGAACCAATAGTAGTCTCTGCGCATGCGCAAACGTGAAATCTTTGTTACGGGCATAACTTCGGGAGTTCTTTACCAATTTCGATGAAATTTTCAGGGATTGTGCGGGTTAGGGTATAGATGGTCCCCTATTGGTTTCATGACCCCCGGATCAATAGCAGCCTCTGCGCATGCGCAAACGTGAAATCCTTGCCACAAGCATAACACCGGGAGTTCTTGACCAATTTCGATGAAATTTTCAGGGATTGTGCGGGTTAGGGTATAGATGGTCCCCTATGAGTTTCATGACCCCCGGATCAATAGCAGCCTCTGCGCATGCGCAAACGTGAAATCCTTGCCACAAGCATAACACCGGGAGTTCTTGACCGATTTCGATGAAATTTTCAGGTATTGTTCGGACTTATTAGGTATACTTTATAGTTTGTTCAATAGTTGAACATGTCTACCTTTATTTTCTCAAGTTACGCTCCTGCATAACAATAAATTTACCCTAATTCAATATTTACTTCGCCTAATTGAACGAAGTTCTTTAGTCAATAATAATTTTCAATGATCTATACCGTCATGTTATGGATACGAGGAAGCTATGTGCCACACCCACTTGGCAGAGGTTTTTCTTTTTATTATTTTTCTTTCTTTTTCTCTACCTCTGGGGCGCATCGACTTGTTTTACTGATGCTTCACGAATAGCAGAGCCTGTTTTAAAATAACTATTTCTCAAATAAGAATGTAAATTTAAATTTAATTTAAATTATGAAACCTTTGAATATGTTTTTTTGACCGACGCCTCACACCAGCACAAGTGTTTTTCACTTAAAGGTGTGAGTTGTATTTTGTACCCATAGAACATCTCTCGGCAACCTTTTCCCGCTGCTCGAATTTGAAAAAAAAAAGGGGGGGAAGCGGGCTGGTGAATAGTGAAGAGCAGGATCGGGGGGGGGGGGGGGGGGAGCCCCGAAACAATGGGTTGGCTTCAATGGGCCGATAAGGTCAGATGTTCCGCCGTGGAGATTTAGGCCCCTTGCGGTTAGACAGTTTAACAGGGCGCACTGGCTCTGCGTTAACGGAAACCTGAAGGTTTATGACTTCGGAAACCAGTCAACCCTGGTCCTCAGGATCTTCACACAGTCCCGAAACAACACGTATCTTCATGTGAAAACGCTCCAAATTATCAACATAGTTTATTTTGTCCATATTGGAATAACCCTTCTATATAAATCTCTGATCTATATACGCTGAAAAAGAGCCGCATTTATATTTCGGCACTTTAGCGTGACTAGGACAGAAAAAAGCATTTACAGTTTTTCGTGACGCACATTGCTAATATTTTCCAAGGGGGCAGGTAAAAGTAAAGAAAACGCTGCAAATTCTTTCACTGGGGTTTATTATTCAATCGGCTTGCGTTCATGATTTGAATTTCTACTAAGCTTTGGAGTCTGCGTGTTTCACAGGATAGGGCGATTACTGAATTTCAGGAGATATGCATGGAGCACGTAAATCTGTTTTCGACCAAAATACCTAATTGATCAGTCATCATATTTGTGGCCTAATGAAATTCAATAATCGCCAACTATCTGTGAAGCACTGAATCCATTAAGAGCCACAAATTCGAATCAGTGGGCGCTCGCCAATTGACCTACCTAGCACCCCTCCGTCCTCCCATTTGGCAAAATTTAAAGAAGGGAAAATTTTTGTGTACACCGAGAATTACAAAGCCGGGTTTTTCATTCATAAAGCCTACAACTTGGACTCAACAAAAATTCCAACAAAACTGCAGAAGGGTAAGGGGCAAACGATCCTCAGAAATTTGACCTTTCAAATGGAGATTTGGAACAGTTGTGCACTGCACCAGTACCCATCACTTCAGCGAAATTGCAAGACATCAAAGTTCTGGTTGAATTCGTTCCCATGCCATGGCTAACGTATTTTTTGAACATTTTCGAAGAACAACTAGGAGCTTCAGTAAATGACAATGATGAAGGGGAACATGATGAAGAAGATTGATATTTTAGATTATTTAGGTAGGTAATCAGTTTGTGTGTGTGAAGAGGTGCTCTAAGTGGAATACACAGCTTACAAATTGTTTGCCTAATTTTTTTTGTGGCGAGAAATTATTTTCGAAAATCTGGAGCCGGACATTTAATTAAACCAGTTGAATGAATAAACGAAAAAAGCAAATGTTGGCAAAAATCGGGCCATACATCGTACTTATTTATAAGGTAGGAATGAAGTGTTGAATATCTTGGCTTTATGACTATTCTGAAACATTATTTCAATCAATAATTGATTAAAATGTGGTTATTCCAATTCATTAGATTGGAATCACTCCAATTCATTCAATTGACCACCTCATTTTCGCCATTCTAGCACTTGATGAAAAATGTTTAAGAAGTTCGCCCTTCTGGTCAATGAAAACTTTGAAAGCGTTTTTCTCAAAACGCAATTCAGAAATTCGCCGTTCTGGTTCCGAGCGCCTCATATGCAGAAAAGAGCCACATTTATATTTCGGCACTTTAGCTTGACTAGGACAGAAAATAGCATTTACAGTTTTTCGTGACGCACATTGCTAATATTTTCCAAGGGGGCAGGTAAAAGTAAGGAAAAAGAACATCAAAACCAACAATAGTGCATGTTGTACAAGACGTAGAAATCCACTAGTAAAACAACTAAACTTTAACTTGGTAAAATTAAACATCTATCTACTCTTCACTTCTCCACAATTATATTGCATGAGACTTGAAAAAAATCGATTTCAAAAGAAACTCAAATGCAACAACAATTATATCAGCTGATGCGTTTCACAAACGATGCTGGACGATTTTTACTATATCCAAGAAAGTTTAAACATCAAGGCGGAGCGTAGGTTGGTATATTTTTATTGGATACGTTTCGTTCCTCTATGGGAACTTCTTCAGTCCTGTTATAATGTAAGTATACCAGCCATCAGTATCATCATCATCCAACAACATATATAAGTAGTTGTTGTAATTTTGTCCTTAACTTATTGGAAATCCAAAAATGATCATCTTATATTACCTGTTTGGCAGATTAAGGACAAAATTACAACAACTACTTATATATGTTGTTGGATGATGATGATACTGATGGCTGGTATACTTACATTATAACAGGACTGAAGAAGTTCCCATAGAGGAACGAAACGTATCCAATAAAAATATACCAACCTACGCTCCGCCTTGATGTTTCATAAGAAAGTGGTCACACCACACTCCACAGCCATGAAAGAAAGTTGACATTCACATGCATGTTTCAATCATTTTTTCAGGCAAAGTTAGGAGGAGCAATCGGATGAACGGGTAGTCTAATTCGATTCTGTGAGGGCACGGGTATCAATCGCAAACATAAAAACTATAGTGTTGTTTTGAAAGTTTTCTACATTCACATTTTTAAAATTTCACCACATCGGTTTCATTCTTTAGGATTGACTGAGATTCCAGCTGAGAATTCAGTCTCAACTAGGTCTTCCAATATGATTTTGGTTTATTATTCAATAATAAACCATTGTAATCGCTCATGAAAAAATTCTAACCCCCCCCCCCTAGATCGATGGGGGGGGGCCAGATAATTACGTTTCAAAGGGTGTAGAATCCGAATCTGCAATAAACATTTTTCACACGATTTCTCCCTAACGGCTGGAGCAAAAAATCTGAAATTTTCAGGAAAAATCAATATTGGTCCGTCAACGCCCCGATTCTTTAGCCAGCACTCTCACATTTAAAGTGCCCTTTAAGGGTTGTCAAATTTTGTAAAATCCCTTAAAACCTCAAAAAAAGTCAAGGCGGCCTAAATTTGGACTGTTTTTAAAGAACTTTCCATGAGTAATCGAATGAGCCCCTCCCAAGGTCTGTAGCTCAAACCATTCCCGGTGTATGGCATGATCTTATGCTGCCAACATTTGCATCCACATTCACTACATCACTAGGTTACTGCGATCAAAACAAGAACAGCGGTTGTTTTTTTCTGTTTTTATCGCACTAACCTAGTGATGTAGTGAATTTGGACATTGGAGTGATCTTCTAAAAGGGGTTATAGCCGATACACGGGTTGAGGCATTCTGATATGCATGAAACGCTGCAAATTCTTTCACTGGGGTTTATTATTCAATTTCATTCATTTGGCTTGCATTCATGATTTGAATTTCTACTAAGCTTTGGAGTGTGCGTGTTTCACAGGTGATAGACCGATTATTAAATTTTAGGAGATATGCATATAGCACGTAAATCTGTTCTCAACCAAAATACCTATTTGGATTGTTCAGTTGTTCATATTTGTGTGCCTCCTGAAATTCAATGATCGCTCTACCCCCTGTGAAACACGCACCCTCCAAAGCTTAGTAGAAATTCAAATCATGTATGCAAGCCAAATGAATAATACACCCCAGTGAAAGAATTTGCAGCGTTTTTTACTACCTTCTGCAGTAAAAAAAAACGACTATTTTATTACCCCACACAAACATAGGTCTGATCTCCATTACACTATATCATAATTTGACAATGACCGGTACGTCGTCCCGTCCAAAATTAGTGACAATATTCACCATTAACGCACCAAGTAACCACATTGAATTGAATGTCGAAGGATATTGGTTTGAGTTTTAATAAGTAAGAGCGGAGCACTGCCGAAACTTTGACTAAGATTTTTCCATTGTTTCTTTGGAAACAATTCTTCTCCTAGATCTCAACTTGGATTGATCAACCCGTTATCCTTACCACCTAGATCATTGCGTAGGTACATCTGGTCCCAAACTTTATACTTCGAGCCCCCTGTGTAATCCAACTGTAAGCTGGTCTCCCTTAACTGTAACTTTACTACGTATTGTAAGCGATTCGGTTTAGACGTGTTACAGTAAGTTTTTGTTTAGTTAAGTTTGTCACATTCTACTCTCTAATCAGGCTATACGTTTAATCTTCAATAACCAAACAATAAATTGGATACAATCAATTGAACATTTTCAGGAATTTTAGCGTATTGTAGCAGATCGTTGTTGTCAAAGCAATATCGATAAAAATTAAGTGCTTTTTTCTTTGTTTCAGGGCGTAGTTTGTTGAAACGCGGTGGCAGTTCTGACAACGCTCCTCCAAGTTACTTGGTCACATCTAGAGCAATATTTTTCTACAAGGCTGCTAGACCAGAAAACCCAGTTTTACTAGAATATGTAATGGACGATCGAGTTAGCACTTGAAATATCTTTTCACTCGATATTGTGTATTCCGTTTTGTACCCCAATCTGGTGTTAACATAGTAAAAATCCCGTTATAACGATGATCAACCAGCTGCAATTTGAATGGAATGGTATTTTTTAGTAATCCATACCTTATATTTGATACCTGATGATGATGAATCTAATTAACAAAATTAGTATAACTGGCGCAGCGGTAACGTTATTTTATTTTATTAGTAAAGTAAATACGATCAGATGGATGTCTAACTTCATGTGTTTCATCTGTAGATAATGTTGTATTTTGAAGCAGAACAGAAATAATAAATCTGTAAATAATGATTGGCACAGTTTTGGTTTATTATTCAATAATAAACCATTGTAATCGCTCTTGGAAAAAAAATTCTAACCCCCCCTGAAAATTTCATAGTTTACGTTTCAAAAGGTGTAGAAATCGAATTTGCAATAATAATTTTTTCGTCCATCCGCCGTACGCACGATATCTCCGAAACGGCTGGAGCAAAAGATCAGTCATTTTCAGGAAAAATCCATGTTGGTTCGACAACGCCCCGATTCTTGAGCCAGCTCTCTCACTTAATTTAAAGTGCTCCTTTAAGGGCTGTCAAAGTTTTGTAAAATCCCTAAAAACCTCAAAAAAGTCAAGACGGCCTAAATTTGTACTCTTTTTGAAGAACACTCCACGAGGAATCGAATGACCCCTCCCCAAGTCCGTAGGTCAAACCATTCCCGATCTATGGCCCGATTTATGGAGCCAACATTCGCGTTATTTTGGTTTATTATTGTTTTTGTGTTGATAGCAGTAACCTAGTGACGTTGTGATGTAGTGGTGTAGTAATGTGGGTACTGGAATGAACTCCTCAAAGGCTAAGTAGCCGATACACGGGTTGAAGCATTCTAATAACCATTTAAAAAAACAATGCTGCAAATTCTTTCACTGGGGTTTATTATTCAATTGGCTTGCGTTCATGATTTGAATTTATACTAAGCTTTGGAGTGTGCGTGTTTCACAGGTGATAGAGCGATTATTGAATTTCAGGAGATATGCATAGAGCACGTAAATCTGTTCTCCAACAAAATACCTATTTGGATTGATCCGTTGATCAGTTGTGACACAACTGTTGTGTGCCTCCTGAAATTCAATAATCGCTCTATCACCTGTGAAACACGCACACTCCAAAGCTTAGTATAAATTCAAATCATGAACGCAAGCCAATTGAATAATAAACCCCAGTGAAAGAATTCGCAGCGGTTTTTATAGCGTCTGACACGTAAGTACTACAAATTTTGAATTGCAGGCCAGTGGTAGGCTGGTACTTTTGTAATGAGAGTGCCCTATTCTTGATATTCGTTGACAATTTTATGTAGCAGAGAGATTTTAAGTGAGGTGTATCACCGCCATTGATTTTCGTTTAACCTGTCATCCACCCGACGTCAAAGATGACCACGGTGAAGATTAGAAAGACGCGTTTTCCAGGAAGTTCGATCTTGGCCACCTTCTTCCCCTCGCCCTATTAACGAAAAGGTAAAAAAAGAAGAAAAAAAAACGAGATCCTGAGAGAAGCCATTCAGCCGTTGAGAAGTGGGTCGTCTCCAGCTTTATATAATAAGACGACGACAGTTATTTATGTATAATGGCGGGTAAAATGAGAAAAATAGTAGCTCGGTATCCTCTGGGAACATCTTAGTGACCTCCCTCCACCTGTCCATCTCTGCTCCTGATTGACCAGACCAATATCCGCGCCGGCCGCTGCAGTTAAGGGAACCATTTCCGCCGGTAAGTACCTACCTACTTACACTGCCTTACTTATACTCACTTATCTCCGAAGTCGCCACAGGGATGTTTTCCGAGTAAAAGGGAACGGAACCCAATTATGAGAGCTCGCCGTCGAAACTCCCAGGAAGATGAGCCGTTCCGCGTAAAAATCCAGAGGTTGCGTTCCAGAGGGTTTTTGCCGCTCGGTTGTGGACCGGACGGCCTATTTATCCGCCTCTTCCCCTCGCCCTTCCTGTTCCAGGAGATGGAAGTGTGACAGACTCGCGACAGGAGTCTGCTGTTTGAAAACCTCCCGGGTCGGGTAAGTAGTTTCTGGGAAGGACCAACTTGGAACAAAGGGAGCTGAGGAAGAAGTTAGAGAGAGCCTTCGGATGACACCCATAAGTGAGAGCATTGGTCGAGGAAATGATAGAACGAGACTGGGAGTTGCAGCCCAGGATTATGGTAAGTTACAAGAAACCACTCCGCATTAGCATTGACCAATATTCAAACTAAGGGTGATGTTAAGTATCCATTGCGCCTGATACCGTATATGTTATAGCTCCATTTTAGATGTGAGGCCTGTTTTTAGGTTACTAACTGGTTAGGTTATCGGACATGCCGGATTTTTCCGAGTTGTATGTAGTAATTGGAGTTTTTTCAAATAAATAGTGGATTTTTTCCAGTAAAGTGTCGGTGTAGATTATTTCTGATAATCCCGCTTTGTTCAGATCGAGAAATTGAGTGATTAATAACAGTTTTGGGAAAACTACACCAAAGACCTCCAAATCCAGGGTTTTACAAATTCCTATTGAAAACTGTATAATGTATACTTTAGGCACCAGAATACTTGGCCAATCTCCGTTAAAAGTTTTAAGTTAAAACTCTTTCACCAACCCACATCTCGATTAAACCTAAACTGAAAAGTGAAAGATTACTTAAATGAGTGTGATTCAAAGTGTCCAAGCTAAAACTCATCAGAATTGGACATTTCAAAACCTCCCGGACAATAAGCTCGCTAAAGCACCCCGCTGAGGTCAAATCAAGCTTACATTTCCCGATTCCTTACTTCAGTTCCTGTTTCCATGCCTTTATTTCATTGAGGTTTTTGTGATCATAATTGAGATTAATAACTTATCAATTGGTGATAACTACGGTGACCATAGGTACTCCTTTTGGGAGTACAGGCCCTACTTTTTGTGTTTGTGTCCTCCCATATTTTTGAACTCATGAAAACGTAAGGTCCTCCATGGTTTTTTTGAAATGGTACCCCCAAGATCCTACTTTAATAGGTTGTGGGTAAGCTGTGGGGAAGTGTGGCTGTGGTTCATACACAACGTCTTTTTGTGAAAGTTACCTACGGAAGTGGAACGCAAATATTCAGGATCTTGCCCTATTTTCATGGATTCTGCTTCAAAAAAAATTAAAAAAAAAAAAAAAAACATTTTCATGGAATGAAGCGTCATGTGAAGCTTTTTCTGACATCTTTGCCCGATCATCGGCTAAAATTACCATACACGCAATGTTTGACGAGATATCCCTTGTTTAAAACTACATATCGGAGATTGACAAATGGAACGAGCTTAAAGCGACCTCAGAAACGCGTTGGAGTGAAATTTTCAATCACATGCGCTCCAACCATGTGTTTCTGCCCAACACAAAGATTGTGTGTGAATTTGTATTTAGCTTAACAGCAACAAGTGCACCCATTGAACGTCTATTTTTAGTAATTAATAACTGTTGGAGAGCAGAAAACACCAATTAGGCGTTGACGTTCTGAAGGAGGTAATGCAAATTTACCACAATTTTTATGAAAGTTGCTTACAAATGTTTGATTTTTTGAAGAACCACGAACATCGGCTTGAAGCCATGAGATCTAGAGAAAACAAAGAGAATATAAATGAGGTTGCTAGGTGACGAAATAATTACCTTCCACCACTTTTGTTTCCTATTCGTCAAGCCAAATAAAGGTTTCCGTTCTTGCCAGAAGACAATGCTATGAGTGAACAAAAACAGAACAGAATGCTTCATCATTTACTGAACCAATGGCGCCAATCCGAAAGGGGATTCAGAAGGGGTCACGAACCTAGAAACGTGTTCTGTGACTTGAAGAAAGTCACTTGACCGCGGTCGAAAAACCTCTGACCCGGACGGGGAGGGACACGGTCAAATCGGGGATGAAAAGGGCCCCTTCACAAGCGATGTCACTCCGTAAAAACATTTAAAACATGTTCCGCTAGTTTTCTTGTTGACTACGGAAAACCGGCGGACCGCCTCCGCAGTTACCCCGGGGGCGGGCGGCCCGAAGAAAACTCCGGTCTAGGAAACGAGACCGATTGTTCAAAACTATTTGGTAAGAAACCGTAAAGAGCTGTCGGCGGGTGTGGCGAATGTGGTGTTGTGAGGACGATGGGCGAGCGTTATCTGGAAATCCGGACCGTTGCAACATTAAGAAACGGGTTTTATATTAAATAGAGCAGTGAATCCATTTCATCATATCTAGTTCATACATAATAACTGCCCCCTTTGTGGAAAATTTATCAGTGTCATTCCAAGGTATTTCGCTTCATTAGCGTATAGTATCGCCTTATTATGGAGAATTGTCATGGATCTGCAGACCTTATAATTTCTAATGTACCTCTCGGCCGTAAACCTTCGAGACCATCACCCAGTCAAGAATACGAGGATCTCACCCAGCTTCCTCATGATGAACACACCTCGGATCCCCGATCGGGAGAAACAATTCAAACGTCTCCTGTCCAAGATTTGAGGAGATCTCTAAGAAACAAACAACCTCCCAAATATTTGAAAGACTATGTTTCAAAAACATGTTTCGACTATTTACAATTTCTAATTTAATTCATTCTAACGTTGTACGTAGGAAATTTCGCTGATTAAAGCCTATTAATTTCTACGGCTTTTATTATTTCAGGCTGCCACATAGTTGATCCTTTTATTAGTGAAATCGACATGTTGACTTCATCTCATTCATTCTGACTCTCCATCTCACTGTCCATATTTAACCTCTTCTTACACCCTGAAGCGTCTGTTGGTTGAGATTTTCTATTAGTGAATTGTTCCCTTTTAAATTTTTGCATTCTTTCTTACTGTTTTGTTCATTTGCTTCTGATCCTATTGTAATTCCATGTTGCAATTTATTAATTCGTTTTGTATTTTTATGTGTATTGGCTTTTGCCGTTCATTTAAAATGAATGAATAAATATTGACTTGTGGAACGAGTACAAGAATGAAGAAGGGTGAAGAGGCACGAACGTGGAAAGTAATAAGTTAGGTGAGAGAAGTCTCAAGAAGCTGAGGTGTCACCAGAGTCGCGTCGCGAGTGCGGCGAAATATTTGTGAGCAGGTAATTGAAAGGGGCGGTGAGGGGTCCCGACTAGAAGG
The DNA here is from genome assembly GCA_031894815.1 of Creontiades dilutus. NCBI lineage: Eukaryota > Metazoa > Arthropoda > Insecta > Hemiptera > Miridae > Creontiades > Creontiades dilutus. The sequence goes on from JAVIWC010002541.1 coordinate 14,477, forward strand.
AGAACTGGGAGTCCATAGGGGTAATGATACGGCGGCCCCGAACCACAAGGTGCCGATTGAGGCAGAGCCGATAGCCGATAGAGGCACCTCCATCTGACGAGGAATTAGGGAAAGGAAAAGTCGAATGCGTGGTGCTCATTTCATGTATCTCCACAGTGGGAGAAGGCTACGCCCCGTATGTGCGACCCCGGGGACCCCCAGGTGCCGCGTGACTTGGCCGGAGTCACGTGCCCCGTCCCATCATTTCCCGCGGGAGCCCCGCGCATTATCCCCAACGGGCTCGTGATGCCTTGGAATGTCCTCCACACGTTTCCCCCTCTCTTTCTTTGAAGATTTTCTCTCTCTGTTTAGGGGCCCCCGATACCTCTCGTTTGGGGCGTCTTTTGTACCTCGTTCGCCGCCCGTTTCGCGTGCGCTACCGCCGTCTCTCACCTGCTCGGCCGGTCTCGCTCTCGTGCCCTCTGGAGCGGTCAGATGGGCTCAAAGGCGAAAAGGTGATGTGATGCGGTGAGGTTTCGACTGATTTGGGGCTTGATGTGGTGAAGGAAACCCATCTGCTCGGATCGGCTCCTAGGTAACAAGATCGTGTACCGGATCGTGGATTCCCATCACTAACGGCCTACGCGAAAGAGCGTACACGGAAGACCTAGAAAGCGGATTCCTGGTTAATGCTCGCAGACTCGTTAAGATCAACCAATGGCTGTTTTTGGGTGATATTTCCATTTAATTTCAATTGTTTGAAAAGGTTGTTTCATTGGCCTTTTTCGCAAATGATCGATCAGTGATTGATGTGGTATTTACCAATAAAAGAAATGACTAAACGACTGTCAAACTCCCAGGAGCTTGGATGTTGATTTCAATCTGTCATTAACTCTTGCAACTTTAGTCTATGCTACTCTGTACCGCTGAATAGCGTAAACCGACTGAACTACAAATCACTGCACAACCAATCCATGTTTGTCTGCTGTCTAAACGCAGTGTTGTTTTTTTATTAATCTACAATAAAAATCGTATATTTACCATATTTGATTATAGTATCATATCTTGTTACTTGTATTTAGTTCGCTAATCTAAAGTGTAGTGGAAATTAAGTGAGTTTGCATCGCAGGCCAAGACAAACGGTTAGGTACACTGTTGTCAGTACAATGAGCACAGCATGAACTTCGCCAGCTGATGTTCATTCCTTTATTCATTCTTGATCGTAAATTAGTGCTCAAGTGCCTATTTAAATAGGTAATATACCCACGTAGGTAAATAATGTGGTACTTCTTCCCGTTTAAATCGAAACTTCTCTCAAAACTCTCTTTCCTGTAATACTTATCCGTAGTACGTAGATACTTTTCACACCATCATGGTTTTCCATTTTGTTCAGCAATAAATTTGTTGTACTCTTCAGATAGTGCTCTCCCAATATTCCTATGACGTTTCATGGGTAGCTGGTGCTACTCCATCATTGAATACTGGGGATTTGACTTAGTTCGGGTCGTACTTCTTACTTCCATTAGCAAATCCAATCAGCTAATTTGATATTGATAAATGCATCGAAATTTTTTAGAACTCCTGATAATCGATTAGGTTGATTTTCGCATTATTTGTTGAGAGACAGCAGGGTGTGATATTCAAGGGATAAGGGTAGGGATCGAGAGCACCAAATACGCACTCGAGTGTTTTTACAAAGTTTTCAGCTATGATGTATTTGAAAATGACAAACAGGTAACGTGGAACAACGCTTATGATCAGGGGCCAACCTGGCAGCAGAACTCTGGAGTAGCTTGGGAGTAGAGAATCCTTCATCTCCCTGAAGTGAATCAAAAGAAGCAGAATTCGGAAGCAAATGAAGATTTTGTAATGGGGCGACAAAGAATTCCAGATATTAATGCCTTAGCAACTTCACCAAACAATTAAAACCGCTTAAGCCAGAAGAAATCGGAAAACTACGGAAATCGTCGAAATATGTGTTTCGTCATAGTGTTTCTCGACGTTAAATCCCCTATCGAGGCGGTTTGTGGTTTAAACGGCCGAAATCCCTAAAATAATTATGCTGATCTGTTATTTGTGATTCCAAGACGGTCGCGTCGGGTTTGAAATGAGTTATTGGTTTATTATTCAATAATAAACCATTGTAATCGCCCTTGAAAAAAAATGCACTAGTGAAGCTAGTGGTCCAGTTCATACCGCACCGAGTATCTTGCTGATGATTGTTGGGAAACAGTGTTCACGAATAATTCTCGTGGGCTGTAAACAGGTCTCTTATCATTAACTGAGACAACTCATTATTTACAGTGAGCGATTGTAACGCATTGAACGAAATGTTAAGATACGCCGAGGGTGCCCCAAGTGAGAAGCTAAAAACTGAATGGAATTTTACTAGGTAAAATAAAACACCTACCTACGCATCAATTATCCACAATATTCATTATATTATCAAAGGACTTATAAAACTCGATGTCTAAAGGAACTCGTGAAACAAAATTCCTCTTCGATTACATAAGCTGTTTTTATCTTCACATGATACGAGTACTAGGCGATTTTAACAACTTCCAGGCACGTTGTTACGTTGTTTTCAGGTAAAGTTTTAAATAATTCCACTCAATGAGGGCGCATTTATCAATAACGAACGTATAATCAATAATGTTATTTCGAAAGTTTTCCATATTCAGATTATTGAGAATTCCGGCCTTCAACTTTGCCTCTTACGATTGACTGAAATCGATGACAAAAATTCAGCCCAGTCTAGAACCCAAATGTGATTTTTAACCAAAGTTTAATTAACTTTTACCCAACCCTTTCGGAAAAAAGCTTTTATTTTTATTCGATTTTCGGATTCTACACGTCTTGGAACGTTTATTTTTTTAAATAATACACCAAAACTAAGAAACGACCCCTCTAAACACAAATCTGTGCTATGCAGTTTTTGTTGGAAATGAGTTGCAAAATTGACCCATACAGCATCCTAGCACTGTTTAATGTGTGATGGATATGGTTAGTTGACCCCTTCCCGATTTTAGAATCTGTCGCCTTGGGAGATGAATCGGACGCCTGCAAGCGTCTGAAACATCCTCTGAGCGTGGTGGAGCATAACAATGCATCTAGCTCATTGGAAGGGGCAACTATACCATCCCATCACCTCACACATGATATTATTACACATATAAGCGGATATAAATGCATTAAAAGTATTAATGCTGTTTCTGGTGAGTCCGTCATCTTTCGAAACCATACCTGATGGTCAAATCATACGTTGCAAATGAACAAAATATCATAAACAACCGTACGACGCATAAATTTCAACTTTTTCAAAGTCGCATTAAGGTAACGGTACCGGTAGTGGCCACAGTTAAGAATTTTTTCTTTAGTTTTGACAATTGTGGGCCAACAGTAGTACTGACTTTCTTCAGGACTCATTTAGAATATAGCCCGAGTCTTCCCTAACATATCCATTGCCTACAACTATCAAAAGAACAATTTTTTCTATTTTTTATTAATTTTTTCTCACACCTTTATTTTGATCTAGTAGTGGCCACATCAAATTACGAAATTTCCAGTAGTATATCACGTGAATGTCTCTCAGTAGTGGCCACTTGACATTTTGCCCTCCTTACGTGTTTAAATCATTAAATTCAATACCAGATGAACAAAATTGATTCTATCCAGTAAAAGCTCTAGGATACAGCCCAACAAACGAGAAAACTAGGGACGGTCATATTGAGAAGTTTACCACAATTACCAATGATGCTCTGCGCTCTTCCTAAGTTCAACCTCTGACTATCAAGATGACATTTTTTCTATTTGTTATTAACCTCCTCCAAGTTTGATCTAAGCCACAAATTAGGTAGTGGACCGGGAATCCTTATTTCTCAAATATTAAACTTTAAAATGAACCACTACTGGAGCAGTACAGCCCAACAAACGAGGAAACTAGGGACGGTCATATTGAGAAGTTTACCACAATTACCTGATGCTCTGCGCACTCTTAGTTCAACCTCTGACTACTAGATGACATGAGCTGTACCTCCTCCAAGTTTGAAGCCACTAGGAGACCGGGAATCCTTATTTCTCAAATATAAACTTTAAAATGGCCACTACTGGAGCAGTGGCCACTACCGGTGCCGTTACCTTACTTTGTTGTTATACGTACTACTCAACCCTTCCAAGTTCTCCACCTCCGTGAGAAGAATTTCCCTACTACGAGATTCCAGCTCGACAGAATTCGGTTTGAAGTATTGAATCCAAATGAACGAGCAAATGAAAAATAATCCCGAGAAACAACCGGTGAGCCGAGGAGAGAGGGGGGATCAACTTTCGGATTTTCAAGGGGCTGGAAAATTGAAGAAGGGTTGTCTTATTGTTGTCTGCTTAGAAGGGGGATGAGTTTGGGAAGGGTTGCGCCGACTTTCTTATTTCGAATTAAAAAAAAAAAGTTCCTTCAAGAAAAAAAAGGACGTTAATTTTCCACTCTCGCTAATCTGGAAGAAGAGAGGGATGTGACGTACGTAGGAAAAATAAGTTATCTCCACCCCCTTCGGCCATGTTCGCCATGTTCCACTCACACCATGTTCTTTCTTCCTCTTCAACTTTTCCCCAGGAAACTTCATTCCCCCATCATACCCGCCCTCTTTTCTCCGTTAATTCTTAATCCGAATCTTTGCAATTAGCGGAAGTATTCTGCGCGATGGAGCAAGGGAAGATGGTTCCCCGTTGCTTTTTCCTTCAGATAGCGTCAACCCCCCCTTCTCCACTCTTCGTCGTCTGTACATCCCTTTAACCCCTCCGCTACCGCCACTTCTTCTTTTACCCTTGGTTTTACTTCCCTCCGCTTACTTCTCGCTGAAGTCGAGGTTTTTCCTTTTTAGAAAACTAAAGAAGGGGGTGGAAGGAGGTTCGAGACTGAGAGAAACGATGAAACGGACGTAAGGTAGGAGAGAAGAACGACGAGGGTCTCATTTATACTTTTCTTTCATTGCGCCAGATTTTAACGATTCCCGTGTCTTAACACAGGGCCTTTTTCCTCTCGCTTTTCCCTGCATCCTTTGCCCACCCTGGAACGCTACGGGGAAAGGAAGGTAGGGGAGGGATACTGGATCCCTCTCGTTCCTTCAAAAGAATGGAAAACAGTCTGGAAGTCGGCTTGGGGAGGAGGGGAGAGAGTTCCTCTCTTGATAAGTGGTGGACAGGGCGAGCGGTGGGAAAACGTGGCTGAGAGAGAAAGAGGACGTGGAACTTGATGAGACTTTTCGGGAGGGCGGGCGGATCGCGACGGTGTTTTAGGACGAATGGGAAGGCGAAGAGGAATGAGAAAGGACAGGGGGGCCGAGAGGAGTAAGAAATTCTAACTAAGACACATCCCCATACATTTTCCCGGAGTTAAAAGTTCTCCAGGGCCGTTTTCCACTTGGCTTTCCCCTCCACCCCCATTCGTTTTCACCCTCTCCCTCTTCTTTTCAGCCTCAAACGAACAAAAGTGTCCAACTCACGAAACCGTTTGACTGACGCTATTCATCCCGTTATAATTAGCTCGTATTGATTTTTTGAACTTTGCTAACCATTTCCCTCGCCGAAACTTTGAAACGTTGCAACGCCTGAAAGTCATTCCTTTTCCATTTTTATACCCTGTGTAACAACCCTCGTTAACCACTAACTTCAATGACAACATTATAAACTGTATTTATTCATTTAAATCTAATACGGACCTGAATCTATTAAAAAACCGTAATAAATTTAATTACCCATAAGTGAACCCATCGGTAAACTAAAGTCATACAAATTATTACACAACGGTTTAATACATTGTTAAATATAATACGAGTTCCCCCCCCCCCCCCCTCCTGGAATCGCCAAATGGGAGTAAACAAAAAAAAATTTTCTGAATCTTCATATTTCTTTCCAAGGACCTCAAATAAAATATTATAAAAATATAAATATTGCAGATTCGTATTCTACCCAAGATTTCATGAAAATTCGACCCCTCAACGTTAAGAAGCATTAAAAGGTGATCTGGTTCAAGCTTGCTTAGCTATTTCACCAGCTGTGGTACAAAGAACAACTTCTTCGGTAAGAGATCGGATCGCAATCTGTTTTCAGAAGCAGGGGGGTCTATTTGGAACGTAGATAATTTTAGTAGAATAGAAAGTGCAAATAAAACTTGTCTAGTAAAATTCGTATGTGTACTATACTTATTTACTACCTCCTCTGATAATGATTGTTGATGATGGAAACTGGCTTCTGTTGATAGAAAATTTGATGCTGAATTCAAAAATTTGGTCAAAATCTAGAAAATGGGATTGTGAATTGTCAATATTCTAATTTTTTCTAAATAGCCCTTTAATTTTACCGTTTATGCCCACTTGATGAATGTGATTCTGGGAATTCAGTCTCTACTAGACCCCTCACCCATGTGTGTTTTTGACCTTGGTTTTATCAAGTTTGATCCAATAATTTCGGAGAAAACCTCCGAACGGCTGACGGAAGGATTGTTCAAGTTTGTATTATGTATTATTATTTTTTCAATAACTTTGTAATCGGCCAAGAAAAAACATTATCAACCCCCCCCCCCCTCCCCCCTCCAAAAGTTGTTGGTTTACCTAAAAAGGTAATTAACAATTATATTGAAAGGGGAAAAAGTCAATAGACACTCATTTAATTTTAGATTAAACATAATGGCAAGTGAAATGGGTCAAAAATTAAATTTCCAAAACTGCCTAGACCCAGGAGGCGGCTGTTTTACCACTCCAAATTCTAAAATAATATCACACGATTGAATGACTTTTGGTTGAATTTATTGATAGACACGTGTATAATTGTGGTCTCGTTAGAAAGTACTAATCAAGGCGATATATTCACCTCAAAAAAATAGTTTTAAAATTTTTTGAGGTGAACAAGCGATTGGTTCCTCTTATTTTGAATGCTGTAAATTTGAAAGGAGATAAACGGCCCCAGAAAAAAGTTTCTGAACAAAGAAAAGGGCGAAAGTTCTTAATTTTAATGCCTTACCAAATGAGGAATCCACCATTCCGTGTAGAATGAACCTTTTTGAGCAAATTTTTGTTCATCCTGTACTCATCAAATCTGCTTTGTTTAAATTTGTTTGATTTTAATTACCAAAACTATAAAGTTAACTTTGTTAACTAAGGGAAAACATTTTTTCTGTATCTTATTCAACTGTACAAACCAATTTTAGAATACCAACCAATTTCAGCAGCAATAAAGCAAATTCAAGTGATTTTTGTTAACATTTGAATTCATTTTCTTGCACAATTTTCTTGAATTTCATGTTTGATAATAGGTGATAAACTTTTTCTAAATAATGTCCTGTTAGAGAGGTACCAATGTCCCTACTTTTATAAGTCGTTTCGTTGTGCACGCAAACATACAAATAAGTTTTAAATCCGGGAAATGAGGATTTCCATGAGGAAAATAGTGGAGAATTTTTGTTTTGCAACATTTTTTACACCATTGTAACAGCTTTACTGTTTCCCAAAATTAATTGGAACATTTTAGTTTGTAAAATTTTTTTTATTTTGTAGGCAGACTTTAATTATAATATACCATGTAGTTTTAGTGTCCACAACCTTGTGTATGCAACCCAGATGGAAAATATGAAGGGTCGGTCAGGTTTTAGACTGACGGCCTTGCGTTTTGTTCAATCACGGCGCACCCTTCAACGTGACATCGCTGCAACGCGCGTACAGAAATCCCAACAGCTCCGACCCGATTTCGCTCAAATTCGGAAGGTAATTGGGGAACGGACCGCAGAAAATTATCGGCATTCGGAATAATGGTAGCCTCTCATATGCGCAAAAGGGGATAACCTCCATAACACCGATCGTTGAGCGTTGTAATGGTCCTATCACGATCAATTTTTGGAATGATGTAGGGGACTGGTCTTTGGATTCATTCCTATAATCCCATCGCTTTCGGGAAAGTCATAGCCAAACCTGTTTCGCAAACCTTGAAAACCTAAAAATACCGTTTCCTCTCACACCAAATCTTATCGAAATCTATCATCATAAATGAAAGACGTTTACTCATGAATACACATAATATAGAGAACCACACTAACTCAGCAGGATTTTATTTATTTATCATTTTTAACACGCTCACTACCACGTCTACGTAAGCCGAATGTTGCGCTCAGGACAAAAAAATTTTTTTTTGAAAATCCTTCAAGAAAAATGATATTTTAAAAATGATATTTTGATGGGCCTTGCGACCATTTGACGAAACCATGGTCTCAGGGACCCAAAACCCTGAGTACCACTTTGGTACTCACTGGCCTAGGAGTGAACCTTTTGCTGAGTACCTAAATCAGTACTCACCCCTAATTTTCTCATAAAAAAAGGTAAAAATACGTTGTAATGATTATCAGTCAATGCTAACATCTTGCACAAAACTATTTATTCAAAAACTGGCCTGTCTCAAATAAAGTAGGTAGGTACCTGGAAAATAGGTTTTTCAAAACGAAAATGGAAAATCTTCCTAGAAGTAAATTCGAATTGACATAATTACGAAAGAGAAAAACGTACAAACAAAAAATTATGAAAATTACTCAAGGGATGAGAAGGATCCGTCCAAAAACTCACATGGAGCGATGTGTAAGTATAGCAAAATCAAATCTCACTTCTAAGTAGGATATTTACGGAAATGAAATGCTAGACGGAAAAGTACGATGCTAAGCAATGTACATGGATGCCAACGTCTTGGAAGATGTACACAGCGAGCTAGTTCCGCTAGTTCCGAGCTAGTTCATAGAGTGTAAAGAGTCTATGACGTCAGGATCGTAGGTGAGAACCAATTTGGTACACATGGCCTGTGGGTAACCTCTCTGAGTACCAAATTGGTACTCACTGGCAGTCAACGTGTTAAAGGTTGTCAAGTTGGGTGGGCAGTATAGCTTTCTCACATATTGTAACATAGACGTAAAAAGTTAGTTGATGAACGAAGTTTTACTCAGAATGATTGAATGCAAAATAGAACAGCGATTTCTACCAATTTCAGATTTGCGCTGCATAATTAAAAGGATACTACCCATTGGGGGAGCAACCCAACTGAAGCTCGAATTTGAACAAAATCCAAAAAAACAGGTCTTGAGAAATCGACGTTACTAGAAATTAACGTTTGCTGATGATCAAATCTGAAATCGAAGTCAATATTGATCTGATGGCTATGAAACCTAACAACTAATTCTCACAATCCTTGAAAACATCTTCAAAATCTGTCTATTAGTTAAGGAGTTTCAACGGTGCCCACAAATTACAGTTCCGCACATGCGCAAAAGACGACTTTTCCAATTGAAACAAAATTTATGAGGGAACATACGAAAACCTAAATTCAACCACCCTCTCAAATTTGAAAGAAATCCGTTGAATGAATCACAAAAAATCGACGATTTAAGACAATCACATTTGCTCACTGGCACACGGTATTATTAATCCGACGCACTATGAGACAGGATCGATAAAGAGCGGCCATAATTGAATATCTTTGTAATTTGTTGGGATTGGGATATCGTTTGGGGTTTATGAACAGTTATGGGCTAGCGTATTAGTGGTATGTATTTTCCAGTTTAATCGGAAAGTATGATTGGACTTACATCCTAATTATGTGGTTTCAGAGTACGATAAAATACTACTCAAAACATTAGCCTGTGATTAACGCATTTACTCATTGAGAATTGTATGAAATGACGTCAGAGTTGATATTTACAAGAGGTAATAAATATCTTCAAGTCCTAAGTAAGTAGATTAAACTTCATTTAATGGACAGATTTTTTTTTTTTTTTTCAATTGAATATTGTAATTACGACGCGTCATGCCTATTGACTAGACTTAACATCGAGGTTTTGCATTTTGGTTTATTACTCAATAATAAACCATTGTAATCGCTCTGGAAAAAAAAATGCTAACCCCCCTGAAAATTTCACGGTTTACGTTTCAAAGGGTGTAGAATCCGAATCTGCAATAAAAAATTTTCCGTCCGTCCGCCGTACCCACGATATCTCCGAAACGGCTGGAGCAAAAGATCTGATATTTTCAGGAAAAATCCATCTTGGTCCGACGACGCCCCAATTCTTGAGCCAGCTCTCTCTTAAAGTGCCCTTTAAGGGCTGTCAAAGTATTGTAAAATCCCTAAAAACCTCAAAACAAGTCGAATCGGCCTAAATATTTACCTATTTGAAGAACATACCATGAGGAATCAAATGAGGCCCTCCCCACGTCCGTAGGTCAAACCATTCCCCATGTATGGCCCGATTTATGGTGCCAACATTTGGGTTTTTTGGTTTATTATTGTTTGTTTGTAACCTAGTGATGCCGATAGCGTCGAGTTGTAGTGAATGTGGTTATTGGAGTGATAGCTGATGTGGATACTTGTAGTTTATAGCCGGTACACGGGTTGAAGCATTCTGATATGTATGAAACTCTGCAAATTCTTTCACTGGGGTTTATTATTCAATTGGCTTGCGTTCTTGATTTGAATCTGTCCTTAGCTTCGGAGTGTGCGTGTTTCACAGGTGATAGAGCGATTATTGAATTTCAGGAGATAAGCATAGAGCACGTAAATCTGTTCTCAACCAAAGCACCTATTTGGATTGATCAGTTGATCATATTTGTGTGCCTTCTGAAATTCAATAATCGTTCTATCACCTGTGAAACACACACACTGCATATTCTTTCAGGGGGATTTATTATTCAATTTTATTCAGTTGAGTTGCGTTCAAATTTGAATTTCTACTAAGCTTTGGAGTGTGCGTGTTTCACAGGTGATAGAGCGATTATTGAATTTCAGGAGATAAGCATAGAGCACGTAAATCTGTTCTCAACCAAAATACCTATTTGGATTGATAAGTTGATCATATTTGTGTGCCTTCTGAAATCAATAATCGTTCTATCACCTGTGAAACACACACACTGCATATTCTTTCAAATTTATTATTCAATTTTATTCAGTTGAGTTGCGTTCATGATTTGAATTTCTACTAAGCTTTGGAGGTGCGTGTTTCACAGGTGATAGAGCGATTATTGAATTTCAGGAGGCACACAAATATGATCAACTGAATTCAATTCGCTCTATCACCTGTGAAACACGCACATACCAAAGCTTAGTAGAAATTCAAATCATGAACGCAAGCCAATCGAATAATAAACCCCAGTGAATGAATTTGTAGCGTTTTTATTTCAGTATATTGAAGTAACAGCTCATCCAAATAATCTGAAAGCAAAAATTACAGGCGGAAGTAGTAATCAAAATTACAGGAACAATCAAGGAAGGGGCTTATTTACATTGCAGGATCTCGCGAGGTTCAAATAAGTGCGGGGTCAAATGTTGCAAGTTTACACGCCTGAATGTAGTGTCAAACTTGTCTATACATCCCTACAACTCACCACAGCTGCAATCAAAGAGGAAAGAAGGGACAAAAAAACCACTGAAATTGTCCAAAACTTGGATATTTACGGTTTTAGAAGAAAAATATTACAGTTGCAGACTTTTTCCCATCTCCAAAATGTTGTACCGTTCCCTGCTTGACCCTCTGATTCTGATGAAAAAGTTTTTTGGCTCAGTTTTATTGTGGAAGCATGGAGTGTTCTTATCTATTCTCTAACATCACTATTGTAAATTCGATTTTGACCGTTTTTTGGCATTTCGTCTCACAGTGCGACGGCAGCTTTAAAGGTGACAAACTAGAAATTAATTAATGAAAACGGAATCAACATCTGACAAACTTGGTGTAGTTTTGGACTTGACAAATAATTGATACAGACGCTCAGACAGGCATACAACCAAAATGGATCACCACAGTCTGAAATGCAAAAAATTGAACTTTTCATTTTAAACGATACGATTTGTCCAGAAAGGCATCAGCGCACCAATGACAAACCGCGCCTGAACGATAAAGAGGAAAAAAAAGTCCCCCTATATTTTTAAGGTTATTCCGCTCAAGTTAATCCAAAAAAACAAAAAGAGGAAAGATGCAATTAAAAAATGCAAAAGAGATTCGATGGGAGAGTTTCATCAGAGTAAACGGAGCTTGAGTACATTCCGAGGATCTAAAGTGGATGGGTGGGGAAGGAAGGGATTTTTTTTTACTGAGAGCAGTAAACAGGAGAAGAGGGGATGGTAGCACGAAGCCTGTGTATTACGGCATTTCCTCAGTAGGTATCGAGTAGGACAATACTCTTACTATTATCACCATCATCATGACGTGTTTGGAATATTATGAATAAAGTTCGGATCGGTATGACGTGAGACACGAGAGAGTGTGGCAGAAAACCTTACATAATCAACCTTAATCGAGTATTTTAAAGACCATAGAACTTTGAAATTTTTTCAAAATTTCGATTTTGTAGGTAGAATTTTTTGAAGTACCTATATATATATATATATTTTTTTTTTTTTGGGGTAGCGTTTCTTTATTACATACATATAACCAGTGATATAATATCTACTTAAAAATATAAATTCAATGATTTTAAGCGGTTTAACGTAAACCATAAAATTCTCAGGGGGGGGGGGGGGGTTATATATTTTTTTTTTGAAAAAGCTGATTACAATGGTTTATTGTTGAATAATAAACCAAAAATTTGAACGTTTTGTGCAAAATAAAGAATTTATGGCAGTTTTAGTGGAGTAAGGACGGAAACACGAGAAAAAAAATCTTAAAAATGAAATAACCCGGAAACGAAGCTTGTAAAGGAAAAATTCTATAAGGCACTTTTGGTCGGAAATCGGTTTTAGAATACGCAGATGAACGCCGGACACGACTCGCGATACCATGTATGACGCCGTGTCCTACGTGAGCGGGAACTAAGCGGGAACTGAACGATACTAGCGGGTCGGGCGGGTTCAGCGTTTTTTGCGGGGCGGGCGATTTTCCGATCATACTATGAAAACAGAGTTGGGCGTCCTGCGTGCACACACTCTATCGCAAATCGCTAACACGCACACGCTACACGCCGCTTGAAATCAAATTGGTTTGATTTTTTCTCGTTACTCCCGCTACAATCGCGCGATTGTTTACGTCTGTTGTCGAGGTTATTGGAGTTGTCCAAGTCTATAGGAGTCAAAATCATTTCTCGAATGCTTGCGAGGTTAGTCAGAACAATGTTGTTGTCACTTATCAATGAAATAAGAAAACAAGAATGTTATAATAGAGTTATAAATTCCCCGAACTAGTTCTTTAATTGATAAATTTCATGAGATGGTTGCCTCTGCAAACGTTTATTAGCAATGTAATTGAACAAAGCTGGACTACTTCAGGCCAACGCGAATCGTCTCTCTCTGTAAGAAATTCAGAAAAAACACTCATCGTATTGATTGACAAGGTAGGTACGGAACGAACCTAACTAAAACGCTCTCCTCCATTCGGACACTAGTGCCGTTTCCCGCTGTAAACGCTTGCACTCGCGTAAATCGCCGGTATCGCCAGTAACGCTGAAATCGCCCGACTCCCGCTCACGTAGGACGAGGCATGAGTGATTCACGTAGAAGACGCACAATAGATATAATAAACCTTTGTGATAATTTGTAGCGTTTTTCCATGTAACATGTGCTGTTATCAACCACTTTACACACAGTGTTCAATTTCGAAATAATTAACCGTAAATAGAAACGACAATTTAGAAAAATTCTCTTATACTATCGTTCTGCCAGGCAGGAACTTTGTTTTCAGTGATCCCGAATTTTGAAAATCGATGGCTGTCATTATTGTGTAAGATTTGAAAACTTGTTACGGAGATGAAGATCTTGAGACACGCACAGACCAACCGACTCCCGAAAACTGGCCGAGTTAGTGAGAGCAGGTACCTCGATAGCGTGTAGCTCTCACAGCTTGAAGAGAGAGAAAAACGTCGGTCGGTCGCCAGCTGACGGTTCCCGACAAAAAACGTCTGTCTGTCGTTGAATCGCACCGAAAACAAAACGAACATAAAGGTAAGTTCCACCTATTGTAGGGGACCCCTTCCCCACAATCGACGTTCGTCAAGGGTTTTTTACATATATGCAAATCAGGAATAATTCCACTACCTCATAACTCCGCACGGTTCTGTTTGAGTTTTCGGGGGGGAGACGAAAGAAAAGGGAGCGTTCTTACTAAGTCTTTGCATAAATGCCTACGAAAAATTTTCCCTTCACCCCTTTCAGACTTTAACCCTTGAAAATATTCCGGCGAAGGGAGGTTCTAGGGTGGTCGGAGTAAGGGGTGGCATCCCAGCACCCCTCCTCGCCCTTGTGTTTTCCTTATATTTTCCGAGCAACCCCTTTTTCCCTCATCTCCGTTACATCATTAAGAAATCCTTCCGTAAGACCCATCCTTTACTTATGCATGCTGCTACTGACTAATCCTGAGACATACACGTCTTGCAGGGAAAAACGAAAGAAGGGAGCACGAGAAAAAAAACTACCCTTCTTCGCAACCCTTCACCATCCGCAACCCCCTCAACCCTCCAAATGTTTTTAATTTCCTCCCACCCCCTTCCCCCCACGACTCTTAAGTCCTCCTTAGTTTTTCTCCTTTCTTGCTCTCCGTATAATCTTGATTAATTGCTTAATTAATATTTGTAAGGCAAGGGAAAAGGCCTTCGCTGTTTCACATATATAATCATTAAAAAGGGAAAAAAACACGAAAAACTTTTACTAACACTCCCTTTCATTTTTTTTCGACCTCCCTCTCTCTTTTTGTCGGGTGAAACTTTTTTCCGCGCAATCTTTTCACGGCGAGTACTTGAGCGGTCCAAAACTTCGAGACCTCTAACACTCAACGCATTAATGAAGGGGCCAACATGGTTTTGGAAGGAATTTAACTTTTAATCAGATTAATGCCAGCGGCAATTTACGTTCAAAAAGCGATGATTTAAAAGCTGAAAAAAAATCGCATTTTCTTTTCATCAAACAACTTATTTGTGTTAAGGGACAGCTCCTTCGAAGCATCGTTCAATTCGGACAAGACAGATTGCTGGGTTGCACATTACGCATGCTGAGCTCGACAATCCAAGTTTGGCAAACCATTCGAATTCGTTGTGGTTTGCTTTGGTTATTTCTGACAATGAACCTTAGTAATCGACCACAAAAAAACGCTGCAAATTCTTTCACTGGGGTTTATTATTCAACGATTCATGATTTGAATTTCTACTAAGCTTTGGAGTGTGCGTGTTTCACAGGTGATAGAGCGATTGTTGAATTTCAGTAGACACACAAATATCATCAACTATAGGTACTTTGGTTGAAAACAATTTACGTGCTCTATGCATATCTCCTGAAATTCAATAATCACCTGTGAAACACGGACACTCCAAAGCTTAGTAGAAATTCAAATCATGAATCATTGAATAATGAACCCCAGTGAAGGAATTTACAGCGTTTTTTTCAAGAGCGATTACAATGGAAAAATATTCTATTTGAAAATTTTAAATTTCGTAAGACGGAGCATGCATATCAGAATGCTTCAACCCGTGTATCGGCTATAAACCCTTTTAGGAGTTCACACCAGTATCCACATTCACTACATCACTTGGTTACTGCGATCAAAACAAAAACAATAATGAACCAAAAAACGCAAATGTTGGCACCATAAATCGGACCATACATCGGGAACGGTTTCAGCTACAGACCTGGGTGGGGCTCATTCGATTCCTTATGTAAAGTTCTTCAAAAAAAAAGTCCAAATTTAGGGACGCCTTGACTTTTCTTGAGGTTTTTAGGGATTTTGCAAAACTTTGACAACCCTTAAAGGGCACTTTAAATAAGTGAGAGAGTTGGCTAAAGAATCGGGGCGTTGTCGGACCAACATTGATTTTTCCTGAAAATCTCAGCTTTTTTGCTTCAGCCGTTTGGGAGAATTTTTTTTTTCAAGAGCAATTACAATGGTTTATCATTGAATAATAAACCAAAAATATTGCCAAGTAGGGTGTGTCACATAGTGTCTTCATATTGATGTCCTGAATGGTATACCATTGTATACCATACCCTGAAATGGTATACCAAACTTGCGTTATTCGCGAACACTGGTTTCAAACAGTCATCTGCAAGATACACTATGTGGTCTGAACTGTCACCTGTGTTGGACAGATTAACTTTTCGAATATCCAATCGCGTTTCACCACTTGCTGCTAAATCATTTACCAACAGTCATATTGATGTCCTGAATGCTATACAATGGTATATGGTTTGGCACCCTGAAATGATATACCAAACTAGCGTTATTCGCGTACACTGGTTTCAAACAGGCATCTGCAAGAGACACGATGTGGTCTGAAATGTCACCCGTGCTGGACAGACGCTGTTCACTAACTTTCACGAATATCCAACCGCGTCTCACCACTTGCTGGTAAATCATATACCAACAGTCATATTGATGTCCTGAATGGTATACAATGGTATATGGTTTGGCACCCTGAAATGATATACCAAACTAGCGTTATTCGCGTACACTGGTTTCAAACAGGCATCTGCAAGAGACACGATGTGGTCTGAAATGTCACCCGTGCTGGACAGACGCTGTTCACTAACTTTTTCGAATATCCAACCGCGTTTCACCACTTGCTGCTAAATCATTTACCAACAATCATATTGATGTCGTGAATGGTATATGGTTTGGTACCCTGAAATGATATACCAAACTTGCATTATTAGCGAACCCTGGTTTCAAACAGTCATCTGCAAGATACACGATGTGGTCTGAACTGTCACCGGTGCCGGACAGACGCTGTTCAGTAACTTTCACGACTATCCGAAGATCTGTTGCTCTGTGCAGTAAACTAACGAACCGCGAAAGAGACTCGTGTTCATTGGTACTTACTGCGTTAGTCAGAAGTGTTCGAGGTATGAGGTGTGTGATTCCTATTTTCTGGACAATCGCTGTCCTTCATTGATAAACAATTTTCTACTTTTTCCAAAAATTATTTTCGTAGATTTCATGTGGTAACTAGGCTTACCTAAGGCTGTCATAAAGTTAGGCTAGTCTTCACTTTACAAGCCGGTAATTGATCGAAATGTACCTCTAATCTCATTGTCATGGTCTGTCCGTGAGTCAGAATTTGAACTTAATCCGAAATTTTATCCGCTCAAAGTAGTACGTTTTACCGGAAATATTTTAACCAGCATTTTTTAAGAATTTGTTACATGGGTTTGAAGGACCCCAGTGAAAGAATTTGCAGCGTTTTTGGTATGTGATGGGCCCTAAAGAAGTAAGAAGATAACCACCTCCGCCGGTTTTGGAAGTATTAACAGAGCCAGCTCCATCACACAGTCCACTGTCTACCTATTTTTAGGATCGGAAATTTGGAATTGATCAATTCTCAAATCCTTCAGAACTCGCAGAGCAAACCATGCTAACTCAAAAGGAAAACCAAGGTAAAATGACGAAGCAGAAAATGCAAATTATGAATGGATAGGTAGGCCATTGAACTTCAGAAAATAAAACGGGTAAGAATGAGTTCAGAGGCACGCAGTACCGCGGATGAACCTGTGGGCGTTTTGACCTCTTTTCCCGGCGACGATTTGACATTTGCGCGAACACAAGGGAACGACCAACGAAGCCATTTCGGTGTCTTTGAGTCGGAAGGCCGCGTCGAATAGATAAAATTTGATTTGCTCTAGAAGAACTTCAAATAGCGATTCCCACCACGTTGATGGCTACCGGCAAAAAAATCCCATCTCCCCACACACATGCTTACTGTCGGTGAGAAATAAAAAAGTCCGGCGGAAGTTGAGTCTACCGGCTGATAAAGGACGTGAAAGAGCGATTGACGCCGGGTTTAAACGCGCAAATGCTCACCTGCTCCTCGGATAATCCCATAATTGCGCGAGATGGTTTGTTTGCCCGGTGTTCCGACGAGCCATCAATTTCCCATTCTGAGCCCGAGCCGTGTTCCTGGAAAATGGCATTTCCCCGTTGACCGGGATTTTTTTCCCCCTATTTCTTCGCCGTCTTCTTCTAAATCGGATTACCTTCTTTTGAATGCTGGCATATGAGCAAAAAATTGAAAAATCGTTCGACGCCCCGTCATCAAGATTGATAACAACTGTAGTAGCCGAGGCGGTGCTTGTGAAGCCAAGATTTTCTTTCTGTCGGTGTTTCACTGTTTTCCTGCATTTTTTCAAGTCGATTTTTATGGCGAGATTCACAGTGTAGGACGCGTATTGTCGGGATCTTGGGATGTTTGAATTTGAAAGCGTTTAAATGCGAACTACGTAAGTCGGGCCGGTAATCTTGGCGAGCTACGGACTAACTCACTCGCGACGAAGTTGTGCAAACCCATTTCCATAAAAACGGAGTATGTTAGAACTTTGTTTATATTTCCACCATAATAATGAGTTGCAAAGGTAAATCGATTTCGACGGTTAGGTAATCATCAGTGACATACATGAACCAAACACAAACATGAAACATGTTCATATTTGTTACTGATTTTTTTTAAACTCTTTTATTGCACCGAGTAAACTCATTAACAATATTAATTTGACTCATTTTATTAATATATATATTTCAGGGTTAAGGTACCCAACTTACCAAGTATTAAATATGGTAACTTATCAAGGGGGGGAGGGGGGGTGCTTGCAAATCTTATGTAAGTAAAGTTCAATGCACGCAAAACCAGTTGATCAGAATTATTCTTGGTAAACCTTCAAGGTACCCATCTGCGAAACTTTATAAATATTTCGAGGTTAAAACTGTTAAGCAAATTTTCTTGTTTCATTCATGCATCCACGTATATAAGACTGGGATTTGTAAGGGAGATGTATGTAATTTTCCGAGAACAAAGAACTATGCTGATTCTGGTATCTCGTTGCCGAGGGTTCAGACAGAATTTTATGAAAGAAATGCGTACCTATGTCGGTGGGCTAAAATTTTCGTACGAAAACGATTTGAATTTGTCATTTTTTCATAATTTATCTAGTTTTAAGAAGAAGCTGAATGAGTTTATGAAAGTTTAATTTTTTTAATTTTTAATGATATAAGTACGTTAGTTTTTATGAGGGTTCTTTTTAATTTGTTCTAATTGTGCCTAAACTTCCACGACCGTGCCATAGAGTGCGACTCCACCGGATAGCACAAGTTCTCAGGAACTTATTTTCTGATGGGTGTCAGTTTATTTATTTTAATTTTAAGAGAGTCGTATTTCCGTTCATTTCCTGGGTACTTCCCAATAACCAAAGTTTTTTTTAATTTCTACTTTATTAGGTATCTCTTCTACAAAATGTTTGTTAATTTGTATTTTGATGCCAATAAAAATATATATAAATATATATATATATAATATATAAAATACGTCTGTTTAACTTTCACAATCATTTCCTATACAAGTTCATGTGGTTTTACTCGCTTAAGGCGACGAGTGATATCTTGTACATTCAGTAGCTTGACAGCTTCCTCATTTATATGATATTTGAGTCTGTTAAGGTGAGCAATATCTCGTTTTTTAATAACTTCATCCACGGTCTCAACTCGAAGTTCACGGTGGAGGGGATCGTTTCGGAAATACCACGGTGCATCTGTAAAACGGTGTTCTGTAAACGTTGGCCCCACAACTGCGCTCCATACTCCCAAACTGGCTTTAGTATTTGATTGTACAATAGCAGCTTGTTCTCTATGGTCATAGTGGATCTCCGGCCGATTAGCCAGTACATTCTTCTGAGTTTTGACATGAGTTCAGATTTCTTTTTTTGACGAGTTCTTTCCACCTGAGCTTAGCGTCAAGCGTCATGCCCAGGTATTTGGCTTCATTCGCGTAGGGAATTACCACGTTGTTGAAGAAAGTAGGGATGTAGTTGATTTTCCTATGGTAAAGTCAGCATGCACTGACTTGGCCTCATTCAATCTGATCCTCCATTTTGATGCCCAGATATTTATTTTAGAGAGAGATTTATTAAGTTTGGAAATTGATTTATTGTTGCTTTCACCCACTGCCAGGACTGCAGTATCATCTGCAAATGTTGCTGTTGTGCTTTGATCTACTTCTGGTAAGTCACTGGTGTACAGGAGGAACAGTAATGGGCCTAATACACTTCCTTGAGGTACACCAGCGTTCGTTACTGAACGACCTATAGCTTTCGAAATGGATTTTACTGTGTGAATCATTATTTTCGTTGAATTGAAGTATGGCAGTGGAAAATACCTCCTCCCCTCTAACTTATTCAAAATACATCCGTAAAATTTGCTTTTCACTTCCTACACTCCCCCAAATTCATAATCACCCATTCTCCCTTCGTTAGAAAGCTTTTTTAAAATGGTTGGGAATCGAGCAACTTTTTCTTTAAATTCTCTGCCCTGAACATCTCGCTTTCTTCCACCAAGTACCTTCAATCAACAAGTCGAGAACCATCAGGAACAATGTAGGAGAGAGCACACAACCTTGACGAACACCTGCAGAGGTATGGGAGAGGATCCATCATGCATGGTCTGGCATGTGTACCCGTTATACATCTCCTACACAAGTTGAAGGACCTCAGAGTTGATGTTAAAAATCCGTTCTTTCGCACATGGACTGAACTAGACGTCTAGCTGATTTTAATTTCTAGCCAGCCCAATAACGTCGGACATAGTTGTCATGGGCAAAAACGTAAAAAAGACGTCGTTTTTATAGTTTTTTACTGGCATGGGCAAGTGGGGCGTTATTTTCTGGTAATTTTGGACGCAAAACCGACTGAGAAGATTCGGATTCGTAGAAATTCAACCACGGCAAATAATCACCGTTTCTGTACCTAAAAGTGACGTCTCAAACCTCACGCATCATTCAAAGAACAATTAGCTCATGTGTTAAAATTGGCAGCGTTTTGGTTGATTATTTTCAATTTTACGCTTTCGTAATGGCACTGAACACATTTTTTATAACACTCCCAAAGTTTGTCATTTTTCGTAAGCATTGCGGTGAGATTCTCCCCTACCTGCCTTTAACGTTCTATGCAAAATTGTTAGCAATGCCTGATGTTTCTTCCAAAATTTTTTGCGACGGAGATTGCGATGCTAAAGTAATTGAAAATCAAATCCAATAGAAAAATGAAAGAGTATTTAGTCGTTCAAGAGCATAGATTCCAAATCCATGCAATCCATCAGTCGTACGAATTAAGGGCCATGAGAGACCTTGGAATTTATGGTCAAATCCGTTCTTTTGCACGTGAAGTGCACTACGAGTGTTGTTAATATTAACTTCTAGCCAGCCCAATAACCTCGCATGAATAATTTCTATTTCTTGAAACTTACAAACAGGTTTTGTATAGTTTTTGCTGACATAGTCCGGGAGGTGTCATTTCCCAGTTATATTGAATACAAAACCGACTGTGATTAGTTTGAGATTCGTAAAAATTCACCCAAGGCAATCATCGCAATTGCTGTACCTATAAGTGAGCAATCACGCATAATTCAGAAAGTAGTAAACCCATATGGTCGAAAAGCTTTTGGGCTGAAGCAAAAAAGCTGAATTTCATGGTTTACGTTTCAGGTATAATCCGAATCTGCAATAAAAAAAAAAATCCATTTTGTTGGTCCGACGACGCCCCAATTCTTGAGCCAGCTCTCTCACTTAATGTAAAGTGCCCTTTAAGGGTTGTCAAAGTTTTGTAAAATCCCTAAAAACCTCAAAAAAAGTCAAGGCGCCTAAATTTGGACTCTTTTTGAAGAACTTTCCACGAGGAATCGAATGAGCCCCTCCCCAGGTCCGTAGGTCAAACCAATTTCGATGTATGGCCTGATTTATGGTGCCAACATTCGCGTTATTTTGGTTTATTATTGTTTTTGTTTTGATATCAGTAACCTAGTGATGTAGTAATGTGGATACTGGAGTGAACTCCTAAAAGGCTTTGTAGCCGATACACGGGTTGAAGCATTCTGATAACCATAAAAAACGCTGCAAATTCATTCACTGGGGTTTTGGTTTATAATTGTTTTTGTTTTGATAGCAGGAACCTAGTGATGTAGTGATATAGTAGTGTGGATACTGGAGTGAACCCCTAAAAGGATTTGTAGCCGATACACGGGTTGACGCATTCTGATAATTTTCAGAAAACGCTGCAAATTTCACTGGGGTTTATTATTCAATTGGCTTGCGTTCATAAGGAATTTATACTAAGCTTTGGACGTGTTTCACAGGTGATAGAGCGATTATTGAATTTCAGGAGGCACACAAATATCATCAACTGATCAATCCAAATAGGTATTTGGTTGAGAACAGATTTACGTGGTCTATGCATATCTCCTGAAATTGAATAATCGCTCTATTACCTGTGAAACACGCACACTACAAAGCTTAGTACAGATTCAAACCATGAACGCAAGCCAATTGAATAATACACCCCAGTGAATGAATTTGCAGCGTTTTTATTACAATACAATCATTTATTACGAATATGTATAGTGAACTGAAATACATCCGCGGTGGTACAAGCGGACGAGTCTGAAGGTTTGAAACACAGGGTGGGGCTCTCAGTATTTCACGGGAGATCTCCGACCTCTTCCCCACCCCTGGCCAACATCCCAACCCCCACCCCGCACTTCTGGGTCTTCCTCCCTCACTCGCACCCCTCGCGTTCCACCATCTCTCTCTCTCTTTCTCTCGACTCCCCTCGCCCTCTCATCAGCACTCTCTTTTCCTCTAACCGCTTCTCTTTCTCTTTCTTTTCTTATTTCTCCTTCGATGCCAGTTGCTACAGTCTCACATGCGCGTAAATGAAATCGATTAAAATGTGAGTCGAGCTGCCGCCTCTCCCCTTCCCGCCCTCCTTCTGACATCAGCACTCCTGCCTCTTTGAACCTCTTTCGTTTCTCTTTTAACCGCTCTCATTGCCACTTTCTTGAATTCTACTCAATATACGAACCGACATATCAAGTTGCCAGTTTATCATTCTGAATTCTATAAATTGATTCTGTATTATGTGATGGATATAGTTAGTTGGCCCTAACTCGGTAACTTTTACACATCACAAAATTTCGCAAAGAATTTTCAGTCTTCTAAAAACATCTTTAAAATAATTGATAACAAATTGATAAGTTGTTCCGAACATTGATGATAACTCACAAAATATCAGCTAAAGGAAGCAATATTACCTATGCTTCATCTGTTGTACATCGCAAGGTGAAAAAATGATTGAAACAATTGAGCGATAAATTGTTCGTATTGAGCTCCTCCTGCAGTAACGCACGCCCCTGCTCTGAGTAGAAATTTTGTCATTTTCGTCGTTCTCATCGCAAACTATCAACACATTGATCATGCACCATGAACGGGATCACGCCCCAACTGGATAAGGTAGTTTCGCATTATGTAAACAGCAATGTGTAGCTGCGCATAGGATAAATAATTCGTGAAGGGAACAATACTCGGAAAAGATTCCATGGAAAATCAATGATTTCCTCCTAATAAAGTGACTTTTTTGACTGTAAATGCTTTAAAATGAAATCAAATCAAGAAAAGATATTAATACTCGATTCAACGTTGAAAAACAGTGCGCTTTAGTCGTGTATTACACTTGAGGACTACCTTTCATCTCAATTTTGGCGCATCTCATCTTAGAGCGCTCGCTGAACGGGTTGCGCGTGGTCAAAAAAATCTATTGAGGATCCAAATGTTCATGAAATTTTCCGTAGAATTCGAATCTGCAATAAAAGATGAGGGTTTCCATTCGAAAAAACAAAGTTGATCTTAGTTGCGCATGATTGCGCGGTTGCGTGCTGCGCAATTTTGTCATTTTTGAACTCTACGCAAAGAATTATGAAGAATAGCGTTGGTCCGATGTTTTTTCGTACAGAATTAAAGAAAATAAGCGGGGGAGCACAGT
>JAVIWC010002542.1:0-39679 GCA_031894815.1 Creontiades dilutus
CGTTTAAAATCGGAATTTAACAATCGGGGAGTAAAGTACTCGGGTGGATGAACAATTTAGGGGAAATCAAAGAGACCCAAATATAAAAGGCATTCCAGCTTCAGACAGGGGTCAACAGTGGTTGTTATGAATGCTGATGATTATGAAGAGAAGCCCATTGGCAACTAAATGATGCACGGTTTTATAAGGTACTAACAACTGATCCTACAAAATCATTCGCAAAAGAAATATGAACGTTCATAAACAAAATAAACAAACAGAGAATCTATGGGCCGCAGATGTCAAGAATTAATCCCTAAGACTCCACGATGCTCGGAATTTTATCTTCTTCCTGTAACATACAAAGGATATTCACTTCCCTGACCAGTTACCCCCTGGCCGACCAATAGTGGCGAGCTTGGGTAGTACCAGAGCGAATATCATCGTATGTTGATTATCATCTGCAACCTCTTGTGAAAAATCAACCATCTTACGTGAAAGACACGAAGACACGTGAAGAAATGACGAAGGATTAGCTTCAATCACACAATTTCTGAACATGAGAGAACTCCCACACAACCTACGACATCGTTCATAACAACGTTAGCGAAATTCGTCCTAATCAAAAATGTATTCAAATTTGACGATACATTTTTCCTCTAACAGAAAGGCACCACTATGGGCACCAGCTTATGCGAATCTGTTTATGGCCCATTTGGAACAACACTTCCTTTCACATCGGACAGTTCAGCCGCCAATATGGCGATATCAACATCGACGATATTTTTTGATTTGGACGCATGGTGAGGAAACGCTTAAAGAACTTGTAACTGATCTAAGTTCCCACTTTTCAGTAAAATTCACTTGGACTTATTCAACAGTAGCAGCCACATTCCTCGACGTCAATATATGACTGACAGGCAACAGACTCACCACCTCAGTACACATCAAACCAACAAACAAGCAACTTTACACTATGAAAGTTGCCACCCCCGTCACACCAAACAATCAATACCAAGAGCTCTTTCGATCAGGGGTCATTGTATTGTCACGGAGTGAGCTGCGGGAAGGAGTCCTGCCGACTTGGCACTTTCTGCTGAGCAGGGAGCTCGACCCTCCAGGTGAAGTCAGTTCAGTTCTCCATGTGCGCGCGATTGAACAATCAAGCGCCCCCAGTCGGTTCGATTTTCAATTTTCGGTTTTTCCATCTTTTAATTACAATAGTTATTGACTAAACCATTTCGAGCATTCAATTCAACTTCCCTGATCCCATCTAACAGTGGTGGAGACGCGACGAGGCATTTTGACCCGTAGACCTCCCGTTAAAGCCAAGTAAATTGAAGTCGCTGTTGCCTTAGTTTCACAGTTCCCTATCTGAAATTGTGACGGCTTCATGTGATTGAAAATCAATAAAAACAATAGTGGATACATTTTTCGCAAATTACTCAATCTGCGTAGGAAGCGACCGGGATACCTGAACTCACGCGGAATGAGTAGTAGCTAAGGGAAGTTTTTGGAATGGCAGCTGCCAAGTGCAATTAATATACTTTTTAGACCGCGCTCTCCTGCAAGACGTTCGCCCGTGAAGGAAACCTCCCGCACGTCCATACAACATTTCTCCTCCTCAAACCCCTTCACCAACCTAGTAACCCTCCGTAAGAATCCTACCGTCCCTCGCCATCCTGGCGTTTCAGCCCGTCACCACCCACTGAAAGTTGCTCTTCATTCGACCTCCTCAGCAATCAGGACAATACGTTACTAACATCGATAATACGTAACGCCGTCGATGATATCAAAATATCAAGAAGTATAGACTAAATCCTGAAAATCCAGCAAATGGTGGGAACCAGAGCACAGGCACTCACTGATCCCCCAGCAGTACCATCACCACCGCCTCTGTAACCACCCCAACTGGTAATCCCTCCACCAAATCCTCAGCCACCTCAACCTCTACCATCCCCATCTCCTCCTCCACCCCCTTCACTGTCACTCGCTTCACATCTCCAACATTTGTCTAGAACCATGGCCAACCAGATAGATATCTGTAGGTTCACGGGCAACAAGGATGTAACCAAATTCCTCAAGCTGTATGAAAGATTGGCGTGCACTGAAGGATGGCGGGATGAGGCCAAGAAAAATCATTTCCCGAATTTCCTACAGAAATTGGCACTGACCTGGTTTGATAGGCAGGAGGATGACTTGAATTTCAATGCCATGACGTGGACACAATTGAAGACAGCCTTTGTGGAAGATTTTGGTCGACTGGAGCCAGAGGCAGACAAGGCCGTAGCCCTTTACTGCCGTGAAAATTAAGCCAGTCCAGACAGCACAGCTGATGGCCGTCTCATTTGTCGGAGATGCCGGTTCCCTGGACATGTCGCCAAATACTGTAAGCAGGATTCAAACGAGCGTCGCCAGTGAGCACATACGCGTTGAGCCGGGAGCCATTTTGTCGTGCCCAAAGCGCCGCGCCGGTTCAATCCTCTCCAGTGCGGCCAACGGTGGGACGCGACGTGGAAGCAGCCAACCCGATGGTAAGTCGTATTTAAGCAACATTTTGAACGCACCCATACAAGAGGCAGTGGAGGTGTGCTATCTGTGCCACAGTCCAACTTGTAGAGTAAAACGATGTCCCCTCAAAGGACGTTGGCACATACGTAGAAAGAACAATAAACAACAAGTCAAACTAGCGACCACTGCCTCCTCTTTGACGTTTAGGTGTGAAATACCATTGATTGGCAAACGCGCGGACGTAGTACTAGATACAGGTTGTTTGGTGAACCTTATCAGTAGCTCACTGGTACCAAATACCGTAAACATGAACTATATCCCCATGAACATAAAGTCCATTTTGGGGCACCGACTTAAAGTTAAGGGTAGGATAACTGTCAACCTAATTTTAGATGCTAATATTATATTTCGTGACGTGGACCTAATAGTAATTGATGATGAAGCCGTTGAATGCCTACTTGGCTTGGAAGAGTTGACCAAGCATGATGCAGTCATTGATTTGAAGCAACAATCCCTTAGTTTTGGGAAGGGATCTGCTCGAATCAATTTAGCCGCCAACCAAGCAGATTTAGACTTGATAGAACCACTAAGGGATCAGGGTAATGTAAGAGTAGTCATGAATGAAGACGTCATGATAAGCCGAAACTCATCATATAAAATTAAGACGACCATGCTGTATTGTAGCCGCACTATGACGTTTGTTTCAAATCGTACCCTGCCCCCTCTAGTCTTTTGTAAGTAGTGTAAAAATGGGAGTTCTGCCTATCATCAGCTGACTGATAAGAGGTGACCTTGATGACGTCAGGTGTTGACGTCATGGTGACGTAATGTTGAGGTCACTTTCCACAGCCTTTTAGATATCAGTGTTGCCACTTGTTCTTATCCTCGCCTAAATTTGAAATTCCCGCCCTTTTTTCAATCGAATTAAACGTATAGCTAACCTCATATCAGCTGGTAAGAGGTCGGCCATCTTGCTAACGTATTTTTCACCCGCCTAAATTTAAAATTCCCGCCTCTTCTTCAATCAAATTATGAGTATAGTTAACCTCAAATCAGCTGCTGAGAGCTCGGCCATCTTGCTGACGTCACGTCATGGTGACGTCATGGTGAGGTCACCCACCACCTTCCACACCCATCTACATTAGTGTTGTCAGGTTATGGAAAACAGTGGTGGGGGTTTCCCGCTAAAAATTCAAATTTTAGTTCCCTCCTTATAGTTAACCTGAAATCAGCTGGTAAGAAGTCGGCCATCTTGCTGACGTCACGTCATGGTGAGGTCACCCACCACCTGACCACCATCTACATTAGTGTTGTCAGGTTATGGAAAACAGTGGTGGGGGTTTCCGCTAAAAATTCAAATTTTAGTTCCCTCCTTATTTCTCTCCCCCCACCCTTGGACCTCTTGGTAACGGTCAATCTGGTTGTCAATCTCACAACCTGTCATCTCTGACGTCACATCATATTGAGGATAGAGGTGGGGCCAAAACTCTAAATTAGTTTTTGGGGGTGGTCCAAAAGTTGGGCAATTAAGTCAACGTAGAACCTTCAAGTTTGGGCTCATTTGAAAGCTATTAATTCGGTGAGTACAAATATGATAAAATAAACACTTCAAATATTTTATTTTGGGGGTGGGCCAAAATTTGGGCAATTAAGTCAACGTAGAACCTTCGAGTTTGGGCTCATTTGAAAGGTATTGATTCGGTGAGTATAAATATGATAACATAAACACCTCAAATATTCTATTTTTGGGGGTGGGCCAACATTTAGGCAATTGCTTCAACGTGGGATATTCGTGTTTGGGCTCATTTGGAAGGCATTGATAGGGTGAGTACAAATGTGATAAAGATGAAATAAACACCTCAAATTTTTATTTTTGGGGGTGGGCCAACATTTAGGCAATTGGTTTAACGTAGCACCTTCGAGTTTGGATTCATTTTGAAGCTAACGATGATTTTAACACGAGTATTGAGTTTTTCAAACGTTCCAAATATTTTTCGGGGGTGGACCAACGTTTCTACTCACGTTTTAAAGAAGAATAGTATCAGGCGCTCAGAACCGTGAAAGAGATCACCGTGAGTTCTGATGAGAAAATCGCCAGCGATGAACTGCGGGCATGTCACCTGAATCCCCCCTTCAGTAACAGATCGGATTGAGTAACGTGAAGCAGCAGGTTCTCCCAAGTGTCTACAGCCCCGATTGCTCTTGACTTTCCGATCAGTGCAAATCAACAAATCTTCAATTTCAAACACCACTCTATCATCATTATCGTCAGAACGAAGATGTATGGAATTCGATGTATCTTCAAATTACGTTCCTTATCTGGTAATACTATAATTATTATTACGTACCAGATTATAATTGTTTTCTCTCTCTCTCTCTTTACAGAAGTATCTATTTACTTATAGAATATTTAGTTCGTGGATTCAACAACACTCAACCATTAAACGAGGTAACTATGAAATTCGATTAATATAATTACTTTTCGATTATTGAAAAGCAAGTATGTATTGAAAAGATTAATGGCGATTATTGACCACCATATTTTTTCCTTACAATAAATTTCCTATCCATCCTTTGGAAATACAGATCTTGACATTTCCCCAAAGACCATTTTAGAAGGAGAAAGGAGTAAAGAGGTGAGAAAAAATTTAATTTATTCATTTATTTATTTTATTTTATTTATTAATTTTTTAAAATACAGTAACGCGAACGTAAGTATCAATTTCACACCACCATAATTTTCTAAATGCAATATTTACTGGCTGTCCATTTGAGTATTTAAATAAAGTTCTTGTCTTATGAAGTATATTTTTCACAAGAAATTTCCTATCCATTTAGTCAACGTTCGTTTTTTATACTAGCGTACACACATCGTTGACATTTCAAAGACCAAACCCCGTTCATTTATAATGGGTTCCTAAATCTTATGTACTCATAACTAGTATCGAAACTTTTTTCACAAAATACGAAGCACACTGATCGTTTCTCAAAACTGTTTCTATAAAAACCTCGTTTTGCTAATATTAATATTAGCATTAGGTATTAATATTAATATTAGGACTCATTAAGAGTCTATGGACATTTTCACACCTCGAAAAGTTGACAGTCGTGGAGCTGAATCGAGTAGATTCGTCTGAAGTTGATCTTCCAACAACCAATAGGATAGTGCCAAAATTTTTATCATAGAGCAAGCAAGGAGAAGAGGGCGAGTTTTTGGTTGGAAGCAATGTTGAGGCGTCCAGAAATCATCAAATCGTTCACGTGTCTATTTCCTGGGGAAAATTTGACATTTTTCAACGCCCTTCGTGTAAATGAACTTAATATGTCCGTGTATGTGTTCCTGTGAGTTTGTACTTTGATAGATCGATAATTGAATTTTGCTGATCAGATGCGTCGGCGTGTACGGATGTATTCACTATGAAACTTGAAGGACCAGTGAGTAAAATGAACAATAATGGACAGTTCACTTGAAACTTTCTCACATTGTACATCATAACATCATTTTCTCAAGGGAATTACCTCAACTCATTGTACCTATTACATCTGTAACAGTGTCTTGTTCATAACTGATACAAATTTGGATCATTGTTTTGCATCATTGGAAATATTTATCTGATATGTAGGTGGAAATAAAATTTTTCAGATTTGAATCGAGTAAGAAAATGTTCCTGAGTTTGTTCACCTTTGAAATCATTTTGAGTTACTTGACTAATTGATGAGTCAACATAACGTTTCTCGTTGCATGAGATGGCCGGGTGGATAGTGCCAAAATTTTTATCATAGAGCAAGCAAGGAGAAGAGGGCGAGTTTTTGGTTGGAACATGTTGAGGCGTCCAGAAATCATCAAATCGTTCACGTGTCTATTTCCTGGGAAAATTTGACATTTTTCAACGCCCTTCGTGTAAATGAACTTAATATGTCCGTGTATGTGTTCCTGTTTGTACTTTGATAGATCGATAATTGAATTATTGCTGATCAGATGCGTCGGCGGTAGGATGTTTCACTATGAAACTTGAAGGACCATCGTGAACAATAATGGACAGTTCCTTGATAATTTTCTCACATTGTAGTGTCACATCAAACATACCTAACCGATGACATGTTTGAACTCACTATATAGGTACCTATTACTCGTTCCGTGTCTTGTTCATAACTGATACAAATCTTTGTATACCTTTGTTTTGCATCTTGGAAATATTTATCTGATATGTAGGTGGAAATAAAATTTTTCAGATTTGAATCGAGTTTTCTGAGTTGTTCACTGAAATCATTTTGTCTTCTTACCGTTACTTGACTAATTGATGAGTCAACATAACGTTTGCTCGTTGCATGAGATGGCCGGGTGGGGATTTCATACATGAACCCCCCACCGAATCTGTCAAAATGATCGAGTTATACTTTTCTCCTCCAAATCGATTCAAAGGGCGGTGTATGTCGTACCCATGATGGGCTACACGGCTCCTCTTCACTATTTGGGTATAGTTTTCAAAATCTTGCTGATCGAAATGCTCTGGTTTCTTTAGGAAAACTAGTTCATACAATCCAGGAGTAGCATGGTAAGGTTTCTCATCCACATACATGAAATCATCGTTAAAACGGACTTTAGCTGTTCCAAGATTCACACCATGTCAACTTATTGTCAGTCCATAGCACCCCAATTACCGTGCGGAACATATTTTTCATCAACAGAAAAATGAATATTACTAATAACCATTTTTTATTGAAGTTTTTTTTCTTCAAGTTTTAAACCTTCAACAGCTGTTTTACCAACTCCTTTAGCTTTTTTAACTACGTTATTACCAAATTGGCAAGTATAAAATTTTGCTCTTAAACCTACAAATTCTTTTTTGGGAATAGAGTTGGTTTCATCCTCAAGTTTTCCCATTACTTTTTTCATGTTTGGTGGGGTACAGGAAGTGTGGTGGAGGGTATTCACTAAAATCAAACAAGTACGACAATGATACGAACTGTTTCGTATTTCCCATATACAACTATCTGTGTCTTGGTAACATATCTGGAGGGATTCTCCGCCAAATTTTGGCAACATATGGTTATATTGGACATGATTCATGAGAGTTTTTGATAATTCCAAGATAGTAAATCCAACATACCTATATTGGTTTATTAAACTTTTTTTTTCCTAGGCTTAACCGAACAGCTATTAGATTCTCCTCAAAATTGTTCTACCTAGAAAATTTGGCTTTTTAGCCGAAGAAATAAGACTTTTTTCTATAAATACCAATTTTAAATTTATTCTATTTCGAACTGATTCTATAGTTTTACCGAACACTGCGTTGTTGAACAACTTGAAACAATCTTTTTCAAAATCAGATGTGCTGTTTTCCAAAACTCTGTGTTCTTATTAATATAAGTGGATAACCATCTGCTCTGCTCAAATCTTAGGACCCGATAGATTTTTTGATAAAATAAGATCTGATTTTATAGCTTGTTGCAACACTATAATGATGACTATGTAATGTCGTTTGTCCTCATAATCCAGCAGTAGTTTTCAACTTCAGAACCTGGAGGTTTTTCTTTTTTTTTTGCTCCGATGAAAATGGAAAATTTGTATATTTCAGATGTAGGTTTTCGGGATAGTGAACATCACAATCCAATAAGTAACCAAATTTATCCTTCGGGTAAATCTCTATTACATTAAAATTTTCACAGCTGCTGACCCAAGTGAAATTACCACATGGTAAGGTCTGACTCATTGCCCAACCTCACAGATTATTAACATCTCCATTTAAAATGTATGTGCTATCCTTCTAGGGATTATATGTTTCAGGAATATGAATATTGTTAGCTACTGTATGACCTTCAACACATTGTGTTATTCCGCCACGTATCCCTGACTCGGTAAACTGTAACATTTCCACATCTGTGAGAATTTCGAGCCGAATCTTGGACATTTTCAGTGCAGCCTTGAAGCTAAAACCAGGTGACGTAAAGTACCACGCGCTATCCAAATGAAAACACTTGAAACATAGTTTTCTGAACAGTACAAAAACTTCAGTGAGTAAAATGATATCTGTTTTCAAATATAAAAGCGTGTATTCTCTATAATTTTGAATATTAAACACATTCCAAACTTTCTGAGCACACTCATAATCATCATTTTCTACAAGGGAATTACTCAACTTATTGAAAAACTTATCTCGAGTTGTTAATTGTGCTTCTTCCAGTACGGAAAAATTCGTGACATACTGATAACAGTAAACACCTTTCCTCAGTAAAAGTTTTCTTAAATTTGGATCATTGAAGTTCTTCGTCATTTCAGGAAACTCTTTACAGATTCCAACCAACTTTTCTAATGATGCGAGCAAAAAAATCGAAATGAATCTAAAAATCTACATAAAAAAATGCAACCTGTAAATCGAATAGCAAAACTAATAAAATGTTCCTCTGTTTGAGGAATAAGTCAACATCTCCTTAAAGTACAATAGTATCAGGAGCTGAGAACCGCGAAGGAGCTTCCACTGTTTAATACAAAAAGTGTTGACGTCATGGTGACGTAATGTTGAGGTCACTTTCCACAGCCTTTTAGATATCAGTGTTGCCACTTGTTCTTATCCTCGCCTAAATTTGAAATTCCCGCCCTTTTTTCAATCGAATTAAACGTATAGCTAACCTCATATCAGCTGGTAAGAGGTCGGCCATCTTGCTAACGTATTTTTCACCCGCCTAAATTTAAAATTCCCGCCTCTTCTTCAATCAAATTATGAGTATAGTTAACCTCAAATCAGCTGGTGAGAGGTCGGCCATCTTGCTGACGTCATGTCATGTTGACGTCATGGTGAGGTCACCCACCACCTTCCACACCCATCTACATTAGTGTTGTCAGGTTATGGAAAACAGTGGTGGGGGTTTCCGCTAAAAATTCAAATTTTAGTTCCCTCCTTATAGTTAACCTGAAATCAGCTGGTAAGAAGTCGGCCATCTTGCTGACGTCACGTCATGGTGAGGTCACCCACCACCTTCTACAAACTTCTACATTAGTGTTGTCAGGTTATGGAAAACAGTGGTGGGGGTTTCCGCTAAAAATTCAAATTTTAGTTCCCTCCTTATTTCTCTCCCCCCACCCTTGGACCTCTTGGTAACGGTCAATCTGGTTGTCAATCTCACAACCTGTCATCTCTGACGTCACATCATATTGAGGATAGAGGTGGGGCCAAAACTCTAAATTAGTTTTTGGGGGTGGTCCAAAAGTTGGGCAATTAAGTCAACGTAGAACCTTCAAGTTTGGGCTCATTTGAAAGCTATTAATTCGGTGAGTACAAATATGATAAAATAAACACTTCAAATATTTTATTTTGGGGGGTGGGCCAAAATTTGGGCAATTAAGTCAACGTAGAACCTTCGAGTTTGGGCTCATTTGAAAGGTATTGATTCGGTGAGTATAAATATGATAACATAAACACCTCAAATATTCTATTTTTGGGGGTGGGCCAACATTTAGGCAATTGCTTCAACGTGGGATATTCGTGTTTGGGCTCATTTGGAAGGCATTGATAGGGTGAGTACAAATGTGATAAAGATGAAATAAACACCTCAAATTTTTATTTTTGGGGGTGGGCCAACATTTAGGCAATTGGTTTAACGTAGCACCTTCGAGTTTGGATTCATTTTGAAGCTAACGATGATTTTAACACGAGTATTGAGTTTTTCAAACGTTCCAAATATTTTTCGGGGGTGGACCAACGTTTCTACTCACGTTTTAAAGAAGAATAGTATCAGGCGCTCAGAACCGTGAAAGAGATCACCGTGAGTTCTGATGAGAAAATCGCCAGCGATGAACTGCGGGCATGTCACCTGAATCCCCCCTTCAGTAACAGATCGGATTGAGTAACGTGAAGCAGCAGGTTCTCCCAAGTGTCTACAGCCCCGATTGCTCTTGACTTTCCGATCAGTGCAAATCAACAAATCTTCAATTTCAAACACCACTCTATCATCATTATCGTCAGAACGAAGATGTATGGAATTCGATGTATCTTCAAATTACGTTCCTTATCTGGTAATACTATAATTATTATTACGTACCAGATTATAATTGTTTTCTCTCTCTCTCTCTTTACAGAAGTATCTATTTACTTATAGAATATTTAGTTCGTGGATTCAACAACACTCAACCATTAAACGAGGTAACTATGAAATTCGATTAATATAATTACTTTTCGATTATTGAAAAGCAAGTACGTATGTATTGAAAAGATTAATGGCGATTATTGACCACCATATTTTTTCCTTACAAGAAATTTCCTATCCATCCTTTGGAAATACAGATCTTGACATTTCCCCAAAGACCATTTTAGAAGGAGAAAGGAGTAAAGAGGTGAGAAAAAATTTAATTTATTCATTTATTTATTTTATTTTATTTATTAATTTTTTAAAATACAGTAACGCGAACTGAAGTAAGTATCAATTTCACACCACCCCGTGCAATCATGGGTTCCTAAACTGTAATAACTAGTATCGAAACTTTTTTCACAGAATACGCAGCACACTGATCGTTTCTCAAAACTGTTTCTATAAAAACCTCGTTTTGCTAATATTAATATTAATATTAGGACTCATTAAGAGTCTATGGACATTTTCACACTTCGAAAAGTTGACAGTCGTGGAGCTGAATCGAGTAGATTCGTCTGAAGTTGATTTTCCAACAACCAATAGGATAGTGCCAAAATTTTTATCATAGAGCAAGCAAGGAGAAGAGGGCGAGTTTTTGGTTGGAAGCAATGTTGAGGCGTCCAGAAATCATCAAATCGTTCACGTGTCTATTTCCTGGGGAAAATTTGACATTTTTCAACGCCCTTCGTGTAAATGAACTTAATATGTCCGTGTATGTGTTCCTGTTTGTACTTTGATAGATCGATAATTGAATTATTGCTGATCAGATGCGTCGGCGGTAGGATGTTTCACTATGAAACTTGAAGGACCATCGTAAACAATAATGGACAGTTCCTTGATAATTTTTTCACATTGTAGTGTCACATCAAACATACCTAACCGATGACATGTTTGAACTCACTATATAGGTACCTATTACTCGTTCCGTGTCTTGTTCATAACTGATACAAATCTTTGTATACCTTTGTTTTGCATCTCTTGGAAATATTTATCTGATATGTAGGTGGAAATGAAATTTTTCAGATTTGAATCGAGTTTTCTGAGTTGTTCACTGAAATCATTTTGTCTTCTTACCGTTACTTGACTAATTGATGAGTCAACATAACGTTTGCTCGTTGCATGAGATGGCCGGGTGGGGATTTCATGAACATAGACCCCCCACCGAATCTGTTTGGGTACATGAGAGAAATGATCGAGTTATACTTTTCTCCTCCAAATCGATTCAAAGGGCGGTGTATGTCGTACCCATGATGGGCTACACGGCTCCTCTTCACTATTTGGGTATAGTTTTCAAAATCTTGCTGATCGAAATGCTCTGGTTTCTTTAGGAAAACTAGTTCATACAATCCAGGAGTAGCAGGGTAAGGTTTCTCATCCACATACATGAAATCATCGTCAAAACGAACTTTAGCTGTTCCAAGATTCACACCATGTCAACTTATTGTCGGTCCGTAGTACTTATCAAGCTGTTGTCCGCCTTCCCAATTACCGTGCGGAACATATTTTTCATCAACAGAAAAATGAATATTACTAATAACCATTTTTTATTGAAGTTTTTTTTCTTCAAGTTTTAAACCTTCAACAGCTGTGGAGGAAACCTAGAAGATTTGGCTCCCCCGTCATCTGTGGAGTGTGGGAAGAACTACAATTTACCGCCCCTCCGCCGTTACCATGGTGCCCCCTCATTCGTCCCCCTCCCATGGGGGTCTCAACCGTCCCCACTTGGACTCACGCTTTCGTTTCGTTCGACAATTTTGTGCACTAGATTTTACTTAACCTCGATTTACTGTGCTGTACTATTTTCATTTGAGTATTTAAATACAAGTTCTTGCCTTTGAATTCGTCCTTCAATTATCATACAGTCCACACCAATCCTAGGCTTTAACATTTGGTCCTTCGAGCCGGATTATTGAATATCACGGAAATCGTCATCACGTTGGAAGCCGAATCACGGAACATCACATCGCCATTGAGACTCATTCCTATCGTCCTATCCATCCCTTTCGTCCGTCAAGGTAATCTTTTCGTTATCGTTCCAATTTATGATTTATAACATCGATTTTTGGAAGTCCAACTTCGTTTTTTTATACTAGCGTACACACATCGTTGAATTGCCTCTTCTTACTAATTTTACCATTATAACTATCATTTGTTTGATTATTCATATTGCAACACCTAGTTCTTTGTTATTCTATAAGTTTGAATTTTGTGTACGTGCTTTCTTCTTTTAGTTGTGATTTATACGAATTCGATAAACATGGGCAAGCCTAAGTCATCCGTTCTTTCTTCACTATACAAGCGTAGAACGGTTGTTTCGTCCCGATTGGACAAATTCGAATTCTTTTTGGATAATCTAGACTCGGAAAATCTTGTGCTCGGTGAACTTAAAATTAGATTGAGCAAAGTCAAAGATAGTTGGGACAATTTTCAAACCATCCAATCGGAGATTGAAGAACATATTGAGGATCCCGATTTGAGCCTTGCAGAAGAAGAATTTCGAGATGAGTTCGAATCCAAATATTATGTCGTTGTCGCGCGAGGTGACGAGTTGTTGGATGGCTCGTGCGAAACGTCGCGCCTTCCGACAGCCCCGGATTGTCTATCCCCTCCTCAACATGTCCCCTTCGCCCCTTCCGACGTTCGCTTGCCGCCAATTACGCTCCCTACGTTCTCTGGTCAATTTGATCAATGGACAAGCTTCTTTTCCATATTTACGGAACTTGTTCACGAAAATCGGCTATATCAGGATACGCTCAAATTGAAATACCTCAAGAATTCGTTACGTGGGGAGGCTTATGCAGTTGTCGAGTCTTTGGAGTTGACCAGCAAAAATTACGCTGTAGCCATTCAACTTTTGAAAGATCGCTACGAAAATCCTACACGCGCTGTTTTGAAGCATGTTCGTGAATTGTTTGACATTCCAAAGGTAGATAAACAGTCGGCTACCAATATTCGATCGCTTCTTGACACTTCACAAAAACACATTCGTTCATTGAAAGCCCTAGGTCAACCCACTGACTCATGGGATACTATTTTAATTCATTTGATTACGAACAAACTAGATACTGTCACCTATAGAGAATGGCAAAACAAAATTCCACCCAAGGAATTGCCCAACGTTAAATTGATGTTTGAGTTTTTGGAACATCAATGCCAAATTTTGGATGCGTTAAATTCGAAATCAGAAGTTTCGTTTCGCCCAAAATTGCATAATAACTCGTATTCATCCAACAACAAATCAGATCGTATTAATAATTCTTCTCGTTGTTTTGTTATTGAAAATACAATGCCAATGACTTGCATTCTTTGCAATGAATCGCACCGTTTACATAAATGTCCAAAGTTTGGGAAAATGACAGTTTATGAGAGATTTTCGTTCGTAAAATCCAACCAGCTCTGTATAAATTGCCTGCAAAAATCGCATCGAGTTTCGGATTGCAAATCATCATATCGCTGTAATGTTTGCAAATCTAATCACAATTCGCTATTGCACCGAACTCAACCATTTGAGCATAACTCCCATTCTATCGATGCTGCTGCACATTCTGTTTCTCAGTTGACTACGAACAGCAATGACAACAACTCTGACTCGAATTCACACTTATCAAATCCTGTTGCCTGTTCAGTCGTCAGTCAACCTTCTGTCGTGCTACTTTCCACCGCTACTGTTTTAGTGTACGGTTGCAATGGAAGACAAAGGACTTGTCGTGCTCTTCTAGACTGCGGAGCTCAATCCAGTTTTATGACTTCTGCTGTTTGCGAAGCCCTTGCCTTGAAGAAGAAACCCATTAACATGTCGGTTAGTGGTTTTGTAAATTCGTCTCACCCTATCTGCAGCTACACTGAGGCTAAATTTTCATCTAAAGTTTCCAACTTTTCGCGTATTGGTAATTTTTTAATCGTACCTAAAATTACCGAGTACGTTCCACAAATAAATTTTGATATTAAAAATATGTTCTTGCCGTCAAATGTACTTCTTGCCGATTCTAATTTCCAAAATCAAGGTGAAATTGAATTGCTTATTGGAGCAGATATATTCTGGGAATTGATTGGCTCTCGTGAATTCCAGCTACCTCACTTCTCATTGACACTCCGGAAAACCAAGCTCGGATGGATATTTGCTGGAAAATCAACTGCTTCATTGTCAACACATTGCCATCTCGTTTCGAATACCACTTTAGAATCCCTTGACAGTTCGATTCGCAAATTCTGGGAGGTCGAGCAAGTGGAACCTTCTCATAATTTGTCCAAATTTTCCCCAGAGGAGCAGGAATGCGAGGATCATTACAAATCGACAACTTACTGCAAACCAGATGGTAGATATATTGTTAAGATCCCTCTACGAAATCATCCGAAATTGTTGGGTGATAGCAGGGACATAGCTGTTCGGAGATTTTACAATTTAAAAAAAAGATTCGAACACAACCTCGAATTGAAACTGCAATATCAAAAGTTCATTGATGAATATATATCTTTAGGCCACATGCAAGAAATCGATTCTTCCGAAATCCTTAATTCTAATGTATATTTTGTTCCACATCATCCTGTATTCAAAGAGTCTTCTACAACAACAAAGATTCGAGTCGTTTTTGATTTTTCATGCAAAACGACGTCTGGTTACTCATTGAACGACATCTCATAAGTCGGTCCCACAATTCAATCGTCGTTGTATTCTCATCTCATTAGGTCAAGAACCTATCCCATCCTGATTTGTGGTGACATCGAGAAGATGTATAGACAGGTATTAATTGACCCTGATCAAACCCAACTTCAATTGATTATTTGGAGAAACTCACCAAACGAACCAATAAAAATCTACCGCTTGTTGACTGTTAGTAACGGTAATAGCAGTGCCTCTTGGCTCTCAACTCGTACTCTTCAACAGCTTGCTCTAGACCATTCTTATCCTCGATCGTCGGAAATAATTCGAAATCATTTCTATGTAGATGACTTAATTTCTGGATGTGGAAGCTTTGAAGAAGCTAAAAAACTTCGTACAGAAATATCTGAACATCTCTCAAAGGAGGATTCAATATTCGAAAATGGAGCTCGAATTCTTTGAATTTGTCAATTCCATCCCTGAGAGTGAACGTGAAGTTCAATCTCCTATCGCATTTGATGATTCATGTGTTCGTACCCTTGGTCTAATTTGGTTGCCCACTGAAGATAAATTTGCTTTCTCTTTTGATCAAGTTAAATTTGAGCGCTCTGAATCTCAAATAACAAAGAGACATTTGTTTTCATCCATTGCTAAGCTATTCGATCCTC
This sequence comes from Creontiades dilutus, assembly GCA_031894815.1. NCBI lineage: Eukaryota > Metazoa > Arthropoda > Insecta > Hemiptera > Miridae > Creontiades > Creontiades dilutus. The sequence goes on from JAVIWC010002542.1 coordinate 15,886, forward strand.
TTGGTCTCTTGGGACCTGTAATCGCCAAGGCTAAAATCTTGATGCAAGATTTGTGGCGCCAAGAATATGACTGGGATGAACCATTATCGTCTTCGCTTTGTAAGAAATGGACTATTTTTGGGCGTAGTATGCTTGCTGTAAAGCAACTTCGCATTTCTCGTAGATTGGTGGCTGGAGAATATTCTCATATTGAGATCCACGGATTTGCTGATGCTTCCACCGTTGCATATATGCATGTGTTTATCTTCGTTCAATTGATTGCTACGGCAATGCCACGGCAAACTTGATAACTTCTAAATCTCGAGTCTGTATGGACAGCGCCACGGCAGAGTGGTTAAAAAACCACATGTCGACCTGCCAACCTCTGGAAGACTTCACTCTTAGAGTGACAGAGGGGGATGAACTTCCCCACCCAACGGTGGCCAGAGGATACTTCCTGCGAGTGCTGGGGACAACGATGAGAGGATCCAGCACTCCTTAAGAACCAAAATCGGAGCCTCAACGTTGACCACTGGAGAATTCTCAACAGAATCAACAGTGGCACAATGGCCATACTCACTTTGTCCCTTGACATGGCCTCAGCTTCGAAGCTGGGGGAATCATGCAGGGTGAACTATAAGTTTAGAGGGGCGACAAAAAGCGCCACTAGCGCATACAACAGGGCTGAGCTTCATCCAGGTAAACCTTCACAGGGCTGAAGTGGCCTCTGCCACCCTCTGTGAGGTGTTTGCCAGGAGGAAGCTCAACGTCGCCCTGATACAAGAGCCCTGGGCAGGCAAGGGCAAGGTTAAAGGAATACCCTCAAGCACAGGTAAGCTAGTATACTGTAGGAATGAAGAACGCTGCCGAGCAGCATTACTTATTGATAGTAATGTATCTTTCATGCCTATGCCAGATTTTATTTCCAGAGACATTGCAGCAGTTACCATAGAGGAGAAAACTCCTCAGGGAAGCAGACGTACCGTGGTGGCGTCTGCTTATCTTCCCGCAGAGGTGGAAGCACCTCCACCAGAACTCAGACGTCTGGTTGAACACTGCAATAGGAAAAATCTGCACTACATCATCGGATGCGACGCTAACGCACACCACCTGGTGTGGGGAAGCTCGAACACAAACACCAGAGGTGAGTCACTTTTAGAATTTTTAACTGCATGCCAGGTGATGGTCTTAAACAAAGGGAATGAACCTACTTTTGTCACTAGGACTAGGAAAGAGGTCATAGACCTCACTTTATCTAGCTCCTTTATGACAGGCCGCGTGACAGACTGGCATGTATCAGACGAAATAACTCTGTCTGATCACAGGTACATCATTTTCAATCTTGAATACCACCAGCAATTCAATGATACGTACCGTATTCCCAAGAATACAGACTGGACGCTCTATCGAGAGATTCTCAGGCATGAACTAGAGGGCCTCGACAGAGAAATAAGCACGCCGGAAGAACTTGATTCAATAACAAGGCGACTGCAAGCGGCAATCATGAAAGCTTACGAAGAAAGCTGCCAGCTTAAAACCAAAGGGAGCAATCGAGACGCCCCATGGTGGAACAAGGAGCTCAAGAGACTCCGTTCCTTAGCAAGAAGGTTCTTCAATAAGGCAAAGAGAACTGGTGAATGGGACTTATATAGAAGATACCACACCAAATACACTATTGCCGTAAGGAGAGCCAAGAGGAGCTCCTGGAAAAATTTCTGCGAAGGACTACAAGATATCTCTGCGCTTGCCAAACTGCAGAAAGTCCTCTCCAAGGATAAATCTAACCAAATTGGTTTACTTCAAAAGGCGGATGGAAGTTACACAAATGACATTAAAGAAACTCTGGATCTGCTCATGAACACACACTTCCCAGGTCCATTGCGGTCTCAAGGGATGAGCTATCCAGCATGCAGAGTGCAGAAGACGTAAACCGCCTACCGAATCATCGCACTCTGAAACAAGCTAAGTCTATTTTCACTTCCAACAAGGTCAAATGGGCTCTTATGTCCTTTAAGCCTTATAAGTCTCCAGGAGGGGACGGTATTTTCCCCGCCCTCCTTCAACAGGGTCAGGACTTACTGATGCCCTTAATAATTAAGACTTATATATCTAGTTACACACTAGCCTACATCCCTACGATGTGGAGGAAGGTGAGGGTGGTGTTCATACCCAAGGCGGGAAAAAGCTCCTCACACCAGCCAAAGTCGCAGAGACCCATCAGCCTCACTTCCTTCCTCCTAAAGGCCATGGAGAAAATCATTGGCCAAATGATCAAGGATGACCATTTAACCCACTGCCCTCTTGCAAAGGTGCAACACGCCTATCAAAAGGGTAAATCAACTGAGACAGCTCTCTCTGAAACTGTTTCATTGATAGAAAGGGCCTTAAAATCTAAGGAGATAGCCCTGGGATGCTTTTTGGACATAGGAGGTGCCTTCGACAACACCAACTATGCGTCTATCGAGAAAGCTGCCAGGAAAAAGGGTATCACAGAACCCACTATTAGATGGATCAAGGCTATGCTGGGAAGCCGGGTCATTACAGCAACTCAAGGCCATGAAAGCATCACTGTTCTCGCTAACAGAGGATGCCCACAAGGCGGAGTACTCTCCCCTCTACTCTGGTTACTAGTTGCTGATGAGCTACTGGAGCTCTTGATGCATGAAGGCTACGAAGTAACAGCCTATGCAGACGATCTTAACATCATCGTAAGAGGAAAGTTTGACCATACTGTCTCAGACAGAATGCAGCACGCCCTCAACATCGTCCAAAAATGGTGCTCTGAAGAAGGGCTTCATCTGAACCCCGAGAAAACCATTGTGGTTCCCTTTACCAATAAAAGGAAACTCACACTCACACCCCTACAACTTCGGGATCAGAAGATTCCTTTCTCAAACGAAGTTAAGTATCTAGGGGTGGTGCTCGACTCCAAATTAACATGGAACAAGCACTTGAAATACATAGCTTCAAAAGGAACTAGAGCACTATGGTCATGCCATAGAATGCTAAGTAAAACATGGGGGTTGACTCCCAAAATGACACTATGGGCTTATAAAGCAATTGTCAGACCCATGGTCACCTACGCTTCGTTAGTATGGTGGCCAAAAACTTGCCAAACAACTGCTTATCTTGAACTCAATAAACTTCAGAGGCAGGCCTGTATTGGCATTACAGGGGCCATGAACACCACTCCCACAGCAGCATTAGAGGTTCTCTTAGACCTCACCCCTCTGCACATTTATGTGCAGAGAACAGCCTACCTGGGGGCCATTAGAATGCAGCAATTGGGAAGAATAAGGCCCTCCCTACGAAAAGATAGTCACTTGGAGATACTGGACAAAATAGACACAGACCCACTGACTATGTCCATCTCTGACGTCATGTTAGAAAAGATGAACTTCGATCTACCCTTCAATGTAATTATAAATGATCGTGAGTTTTGGAAAAGAGGCATGCCTCAATTTAAACCAGGCTCACTTGTGTGGTACACGGATGGGTCCGTGATGAAAGGGGCGGCCGGATTGGGGATCAAAGGCCCCAATTTCAATCTGGCCAAGTCTCTAGGTTCGACTGCAACCATATATCAAGCGGAAACCCATGCTATAGAAATATGCGCACAAGAGATCGCCAGGAAACGACTCAAAGGTGCAACAATCTATATACTATCTGATAGCCAAGCAGCACTAAAGGCTATTTCTGCCTTCTCGATAACTTCAAAGCTGACTTGGAGTTGCCTAAACTCCCTCAAGGCTGCGGCCTGGGGTAACAAGCTGACGCTGCTATGGGTACCGGGTCATGAGGGAATAGAGGGCAACGAGGAAGCTGATCGCCTTGCCAAAAAGGGATCAGAGTCCAACCCAATTGGACCCGAACCCCAACTAGGGGTTACCAAAAGTTATATAACTCAACAGGTTCAGAAATGGGAGGACAAAGCACGCACAGAATACTGGCACAACACTCCCAAGCAGAGGCAAGCCAAGCGGTTCCTTTCTATTTCAGGAAAACGCGCAAAAGCCCTCCTATCAATGAGGCGCAAAGACCTTCGCAAACTAGTGGGTCTTCTTACTGGCCACTGCCCCCTAAGGTATCACCTAAACAAAATGGGTAAGGCCAGAACAGTAGAATGCCGCCTCTGCTGCGAAGAGGCGGAAACAGCAGAACACATCCTCTGTAATTGTCCTGCTGTTGCATCAACCAGATTCCGGCTTTTCGGGAAGGATGCCTTAACACCCTCCGATATTGGCTTGGAAACGCCTGAAAACCTCCTACACTTCGTGAATGAAGAGGTTATTAACAGGATTTTAAATTAAATGGGGACAGCGTCACAATAGATCCAAGCGGTCTCAGTGACCAGGGGCTCCTCCCATCCCCTTAAAAAAAAAAAAATAAAAAAAAAAAAAAAAAAAAAAAAAATCTCGAGTCGCATCCTTGAAATCTCAGACACTTCCTCGGCTGGAACTGCTTGCCGCAGAGCTTCTTGTAAACCTAGTCGAACAAATTATACCATCCCTCAACAACCTCAAGATAAATGAGACTTTCTATTGGACGGATTCTCGTGTAGCCTTATCATGGATTAGTGGTTCGCCATCGAAATGGACAACATTTGTCGCAAACAGAGTCTCGAGAATCCAGGAACTCTCGCAACCCAACCAATGGAGGCATGTGCCAACCCAATTCAATCCCGCTGATCACCTATCTCGTGGTTTATACGCAGACCAACTTGTGGACAACAATCTTTGGTGGCATGGCCCATATTGGCTCTCTGATTGTCACATTATTGAAAACTATGGTTACTTTGATAACGTCGTTGAAGAAGAATTACCCGAAGTTCGGAAACCCAAGTTGAATGTACTAATAAGTACTAATGTTATTTTAGACAAATCCCACATGATAAATGTATTGACTAAATTCTCTTCATTCGACAAACTCATTAGAATTGTTGCTTATTGTCTCCGATTCTTAAGATTTCGTCACTATCCCAAAGGATCCCGACCTAAAGGTCCAATCTCTGCAACTGAGTTTATGGAATCAAAACTCAAAATCCTTCGTATCTCACAAAGTTTAATGTTTTCGCAAGAACATGCGGATCTCAAGTCTGGAAAAAATGTTAAGCCATCGAGCATCCTGTCGTCACTAAGTCCCTTTCTTGATGGTGACAAACTCATCAGAGTTGGAGGAAGATTGTCCGCATCTTCACTTATGCCCGAGAAAAAACACCCAATAGTATTGTTACATGGAGGCTCTGAGACAATAAATAAATTAACATTCATAATTGCTCGTCAAATTCATATTCAAAACTCGCATGTTGGACCACAATCCTTGCTTGCAATGATTCGTGAGCAGTATTGGCCCATAAATGGCCGGAACCTAGCTCGTAAGGTATTTCACAAGTGCGTAGATTGTTTCAAGGCGCACCCAAAACCTCTACAACAAGCCATGGGTAACCTTCCTAAACCACGTGTGGAGCCATCTAGACCCTTCTATCACTGTGGACTGGATTTTGCTGGTCCCATCATGATTCGTAGTTCGCCATTAAGAAATGCATCTCGTTATAAATCTTATATATGTTTGTTTATTTGTTTGTCAACTAAGGCAATGCATATTCAGTTAGTTGAAGATTTAAGTACTAACTCCTTTTTAGCTGCTTTAAAATGTTTTATGTCTAGATGTGGAAAACCACACACCATATATTGTGATAATGCAACTAATTTTGTAGGTGCTAGAAATGAACTTGCATCATTAATGGATTTGTTTTTATCAGAAACCCACAAGAACACAATTGTAAATTTTCTTGCTAAGGATTGTATTCAGTGGAAATTTATTCCACCTAGATCACCTAATTTTGGAGGATTATGGGAGTCCGGTGTGAAACTCATTAAAACACATTTGCATCGTATTGTTGGTCCGAAAATTCTTACATTTAATGAGCTTTATACTGTGTTGACTCAAATTGAAGCTTGTTTGAATTCGCGCCCACTATGCCCCTTGACATCTGATCCTAACGACCTAGCCTCCCTTACCCCTGCCCACTTTTTGATTGGCAGTAGTCTCACTGCTCCTCCTGAGCCATCGCTATCATTGGAACACCCGAACCGCCTCTCTCGTTGGCAACTTGTGCAACAGACGGTTCAGCATTTTTGGAACCGCTGGTCTACGGAGTATCTGCAAGAGCTGCAACGTCGCAACAAATGGAAGACCAATTCGTCAAATGTAGATTGCGGGACTCTGGTCTTGATCAAAAATGACCAGGCTCCACCCTCTTCGTGGACACTTGGAAGAATACAAGACTTACACCCTGGACCAGATGGAGTGGTTCGAGTAGTCACTCTCAGAACCACTGCCGGACTTTTTAAACGTAATGTGCGTTTGTTGTGTCCTCTTCCCATCTCGGAGGACTCTTCCTCATCTTTGAAGATCCCTCTTCAAGGCGGGGAGGATATGGAGGAAACCTAGAAGATTTGGCTCCCCCGTCATCTGTGGAGTGTGGGAAGAACTACAATTTACCGCCCCTCCGCCGTTACCATGGTGCCCCCTCATTCGTCCCCCTCCCATGGGGGTCTCAACCGTCCCCACTTGGACTCACGCTTTCGTTTCGTTCGACAATTTTGTGCACTAGATTTTACTTAACCTCGATTCACTGTGCTGTACTATTTTCATTTGAGTATTTAAATACAAGTTCTTGCCTTTGAATTCGTCCTCCAATTATCATACAGTCCACACCAATCCTAGGCCTTAACAAGCTGTTTTACCAACTCCTTTAGCTTTTTTAACTACCTTATTACCAAATTGGCAAGTATAAAATTTTGCTCTTAAACCTACAAATTCTTTTTTGGGAATAGAGTTGGTTTCATCCTCAAGTTTTCCCATTACTTTTTTTATGTTCGGTGGGGTACAGGAAGTGTGGTGGAGGGTATTCACTAAAATCAAACAAGTAGACAATGATACGAACTTTTTCGTATTTCCCATATACAACTATCTTTGTCTTGGTAACATATCTGGAGGGATTCTCCGCCAAATTTTGGCAACATATGGTTATATTGGACATGATTCATGAGAGTTTTTGATAATTCCAAGATAGTAAATCCAACATACCTATATTGGTTTGTTAAACTTTTTTTTCCTAGGCTTAACCGAACAGCTATTAGATTCTCCTCATAAATTGTTCTACCTAGAAAATTTGGCTTTTTAGCCGAAGAAATAAGACTTTTTTCTATAAATACCAATTTTAAATTTATTCCATTTCGAACTGATTCTATTAACGAACACTGCGTTGTTGAACAACTTGAAACAATCTTTTTCAAAATCAGATGTGCTGTTTTCCAAAACTCTGTGTTCTTATTAATATAAGTGGATAACCATCTGCTCTGCTCAAATCTTAGGACCCGATAGATTTTTTGATAAAATAAGATCTGATTTTATAGCTTGTTGCAACACTATAATGATGACTATGTAATGTCGTTTGTCCTCATAATCCAGCAGTAGTTTTCAACTTCAGAACCTGGAGGTTTTTTTTTTTTTTTTGCTCCGATGAAAATGGAAAATTTGTATATTTCAGATGTAGGTTTTCGGGATAGTGAACATCACAATCCAATAAGTAACCAAATTTATCCTTCGGGTAAATCTCTATTACATTAAAATTTTCACAGCTGCTGACCCAAGTGAAATTACCACATGGTAAGGTCTGACTCATTGCCCAACCTCACAGATTATTAACATCTCCATTTAAAATGTATGTGCTATCCTTCTAGGGATTATATGTTTCAGGAATATGAATATTGTTAGCTACTGTATGACCTTCAACACATTGTGTTATTCCGCCACGTATCCCTGACTCGGTAAACTGTAACATTTCCACATCTGTGAGAATTTCGAGCCGAATCTTGGACATTTTCAGTGCAGCCTTGAAGCTAAAACCAGGTGACGTAAAGTACCACGCGCTATCCAAATGAAAACACTTGAAACATAGTTTTCTGAACAGTACAAAAACTTCAGTGAGTAAAATGATATCTGTTTTCAAATATAAAAGCGTGTATTCTCTATAATTTTGAATATTAAACACATTCCAAACTTTCTGAGCACACTCATAATCATCATTTTCTACAAGGGAATTACTCAACTTATTGAAAAACTTATCTCGAGTTGTTAATTGTGCTTCTTCCAGTACGGAAAAATTCGTGACATACTGATAACAGTAAACACCTTTCCTCAGTAAAAGTTTTCTTAAATTTGGATCATTGAAGTTCTTCGTCATTTCAGGAAACTCTTTACAGATTCCAACCAACTTTTCTAATGATGCGAGCAAAAAAATCGAAATGAATCTAAAAATCTACATAAAAAAATGCAACCTGTAAATCGAATAGCAAAACTAATAAAATGTTCCTCTGTTTGAGGAATAAGTCAACATCTCCTTAAAGTACAATAGTATCAGGAGCTGAGAACCGCGAAGGAGCTTCCACTGTTTAATACAAAAAGTGTTGACGTCATGGTGACGTAATGTTGAGGTCACTTTCCACAGCCTTTTAGATATCAGTGTTGCCACTTGTTCTTATCCTCGCCTAAATTTGAAATTCCCGCCCTTTTTTCAATCGAATTAAACGTATAGCTAACCTCATATCAGCTGGTAAGAGGTCGGCCATCTTGCTAACGTATTTTTCCCCCGCCTAAATTTAAAATTCCCGCCTCTTCTTCAATCAAATTATGAGTATAGTTAACCTCAAATCAGCTGGCGAGAGGTCGGCCATCTTGCTGACGTCATGACATGTTGACGTCATGGTGAGGTCACCCACCACCTTCCACACCCATCTACATTAGTGTTGTCAGGTTATGGAAAACAGTGGTGGGGGTTTCCGCTAAAAATTCAAATTTTAGTTCCCTCCTTATAGTTAACCTGAAATCAGCTGGTAAGAAGTCGGCCATCTTGCTGACGTCACGTCATGGTGAGGTCACCCACCACCTTCTACAAACTTCTACATTAGTGTTGTCAGGTTATGGAAAACAGTGGTGGGGGTTTCCCGCTAAAAATTCAAATTTTAGTTCCCTCCTTATTTCTCTCCCCCACCCTTGGACCTCTTGGTAACGGTCAATCTGGTTGTCAATCTCACAACCTGTCATCTCTGACGTCACATCATATTGAGGATAGAGGTGGGGCCAAAACTCTAAATTAGTTTTTGGGGGTGGTCCAAAAGTTGGGCAATTAAGTCAACGTAGAACCTTCAAGTTTGGGCTCATTTGAAAGCTATTAATTCGGTGAGTACAAATATGATAAAATAAACACTTCAAATATTTTATTTTGGGGGGTGGGCCAAAATTTGGGCAATTAAGTCAACGTAGAACCTTCGAGTTTGGGCTCATTTGAAAGGTATTGATTCGGTGAGTATAAATATGATAACATAAACACCTCAAATATTCTATTTTTGGGGGTGGGCCAACATTTAGGCAATTGCTTCAACGTGGGATATTCGTGTTTGGGCTCATTTGGAAGGCATTGATAGGGTGAGTACAAATGTGATAAAGATGAAATAAACACCTCAAATTTTTATTTTTGGGGGTGGGCCAACATTTAGGCAATTGGTTTAACGTAGCACCTTCGAGTTTGGATTCATTTTGAAGCTAACGATGATTTTAACACGAGTATTGAGTTTTTCAAACGTTCCAAATATTTTTCGGGGGTGGACCAACGTTTCTACTCACGTTTTAAAGAAGAATAGTATCAGGCGCTCAGAACCGTGAAAGAGATCACCGTGAGTTCTGATGAGAAAATCGCCAGCGATGAACTGCGGGCATGTCACCTGAATCCCCCCTTCAGTAACAGATCGGATTGAGTAACGTGAAGCAGCAGGTTCTCCCAAGTGTCTACAGCCCCGATTGCTCTTGACTTTCCGATCAGTGCAAATCAACAAATCTTCAATTTCAAACACCACTCTATCATCATTATCGTCAGAACGAAGATGTATGGAATTCGATGTATCTTCAAATTACGTTCCTTATCTGGTAATACTATAATTATTATTACGTACCAGATTATAATTGTTTTCTCTCTCTCTCTCTCTTTACAGAAGTATCTATTTACTTATAGAATATTTAGTTCGTGGATTCAACAACACTCAACCATTAAACGAGGTAACTATGAAATTCGATTAATATAATTACTTTTCGATTATTGAAAAGCAAGTATGTATTGAAAAGATTAATGGCGATTATTGACCACCATATTTTTTCCTGACGTGCGGCGACGGTGTATGCGTTCAGTATCCCCTCTACCAGCAGTAGAAGTGCAATGGGGACGTCCAGGGGCAGGAACGAGGACCAGCATACATCACCCATAATTTTCTAAATTATATTGGGCTGCAAAAAGTCTTATGGCGCAAGAGCCATAATAGATCGGCGTAATTGAAAAAAAAAAAAAAAAAAAAAAATATTTTTTCCTTACAAGAAATTTCCTATCCATCCTTTGGAAATACAGATCTTGACATTTCCCCAAAGACCATTTTAGAAGGAGAAAGGAGTAAAGAGGTGAGAAAAAATTTAATTTATTCATTTATTTATTTTATTTTATTTATTAATTTTTTAAAATACAGTAACGCGAACTGAAGTAAGTATCAATTTCCACACCACCCCGTGCAATCATGGGTTCCTAAACTGTAATAACTAGTATCGAAACTTTTTTTTTTCACAGAATACGCAGCACACTGATCGTTTCTCAAAACTGTTTCTATAAAAACCTCGTTTTGCTAATATTAATATTAATATTAGGACTCATTAAGAGTCTATGGACATTTTCACACTTCGAAAAGTTGACAGTCGTGGAGCTGAATCGAGTAGATTCGTCTGAAGTTGATTTTCCAACAACCAATAGGATAGTGCCAAAATTTTTATCATAGAGCAAGCAAGGAGAAGAGGGCGAGTTTTTGGTTGGAAGCAATGTTGAGGCGTCCAGAAATCATCAAATCGTTCACGTGTCTATTTCCTGGGAAAATTTGACATTTTTCAACGCCCTTCGTGTAAATGAACTTAATATGTCCGTGTATGTGTTCCTGTTTGTACTTTGATAGATCGATAATTGAATTATTGCTGATCAGATGCGTCGGCGGTAGGATGTTTCACTATGAAACTTGAAGGACCATCGTGAACAATAATGGACAGTTCCTTGATAATTTTTTCACATTGTAGTGTCACATCAAACATACCTAACCGATGACATGTTTGAACTCACTATATAGGTACCTATTACTCGTTCCGTGTCTTGTTCATAACTGATACAAATCTTTGTATACCTTTGTTTTGCATCTCTTGGAAATATTTATCTGATATGTAGGTGGAAATAAAATTTTTCAGATTTGAATCGAGTTTTCTGAGTTGTTCACTGAAATCATTTTGTCTTCTTACCGTTACTTGACTAATTGATGAGTCAACATAACGTTTGCTCGTTGCATGAGATGGCCGGGTGGGGATTTCATGAACATAGACCCCCCACCGAATCTGTTTGGGTACATGAGAGAAATGATCGAGTTATACTTTTCTCCTCCAAATCGATTCAAAGGGCGGTGTATGTCGTACCCATGATGGGCTACACGGCTCCTCTTCACTATTTGGGTATAGTTTTCAAAATCTTGCTGATCGAAATGCTCTGGTTTCTTTAGGAAAACTAGTTCATACAATCCAGGAGTAGCAGGGTAAGGTTTCTCATCCACATACATGAAATCATCGTCAAAACGAACTTTAGCTGTTCCAAGATTCACACCATGTCAACTTATTGTCGGTCCATAGTACTTATCAAGCTGTTGTCCGCCTTCCCAATTACCGTGCGGAACATATTTTTCATCAACAGAAAAATGAATATTACTAATAACAATTTTTTATTGAAGTTTTTTTTTCAAGTTTTAAACCTTCAACAGCTGTTTTACCAACTCCTTTAGCTTTTTTAACTACGTTATTACCAAATTGGAAAGTATAAAATTTTGCTCTTAAACCTACAAATTCTTTTTTGGGAATAGAGTTGGTTTCATCCTCAAGTTTTCCCATTACTTTTTTTATGTTCGGTGGGGTACAGGAAGTGTGGTAAGACATTCACTAAAATCAAACAAGTACGACAATGATACGAACTGTTTCGTATTTCCCATATACAACTATTTTGTGTCTTGTGCCATTTTGTCACATGCTTTCCCGGACAACACGGAAAAACCTTTGGCTTTTGCCTCTCGAATTTTGGCCACCCCAGAACGAAAATACCCACAGATTGAGCAAGAAGGTTTAGCCCTGGTGTATGGGGTACTCAAATTTCATGAATACATCTATGGTAATCCAAATGTGGTTATCTGGACGGATCACAAGCCACTTACAGTAATATTTGGAGAGAAAAAAGGTATTCCAATGTACTCACATGATAGGCTGCAAAGGTGGGCGTACATCTTATCACCTTACATGTACAATTTAAAATTCGTTCCGTCAGAGAAAAACGCAGCAGACTACTTATCACGCTACACAGAAGAGATGGAGAGTTCCAATGTCGTTGATCCTTTTCAAGGAGTATCACACATACATTTCATTCAGGAAAACTCTCCTATACTACCCGATTGGAACACCATCAAGTTAGCTACATCAAAAGACGCCCTGTTGTCTGTAGTCTACCGTAATATCTTTCACGATAGATGGCCAAAGAAAGAAGATGATGACAACCTGAAGCCCTACTTCAGCCGACGCTACGAGCTAACAGTGGACCAAGGGTGTATAATGTGGGGACATAGGCTGGTGGTTCCTTCAGCCTCACGCAGAGCCTTACTAAAGTTGCTTCATGAGTGCCACTTTGGGTCATCGAAAATGAAATCATTGGCCCGTAACTATTTTTGGTGGCCAAAACTAGACTCGGACATAGAGGAAATGGCAGCGAATTGTGAGCAGTGTCAACAATACCGAGCTAATCCACCAAAAACACCACAGAAATGGGCTACATCAACAAAACCCTGGACAAGATTGCATGTCGATTTTTTTGGTCCAATACAAAATACACAATACCTAATAGTATGCGACTCCACCAGTAAATGGATAGAATGCTTCCCTGCTAAAACTACTTCTGCTGAGGTGGTGATAGAGCATCTTACGTCACTGTTTGCACGTTTCGGGTTACCAAAGACAATTGCAACAGATAATGCCAGCTGCTTCAAGAGTGAAGTGTTCCTGGATTTTCTATCTAAGTACAAGATTCTACATATTACAGGGGCTCCCTACCATCCAGAAACAAATGGGTTAGCTGAGAACGGTGTTAAGACATTGAAACACTTTCTCAAGAAAGAAAACCTAATGGACAAGGGTCAAAAAACAGTGATGCAAAAGTTGGAAAAGTTCTTGTTCATGTATCGCAACACCCCCCACTCAACCACCAACGAAACTCCTGCAAGGCTCATGTTTGGAAGAAATCTTAGGACTCATCTGAGTCTGATTTTCCCATCCCCCCAAGAGCGCACTGCCCCATCACCCAAGGAGCCAAGACTGACACACATTAAGCCTGGAGACAAGGTTCTGGCCAGGGACTACAGACCACATCACCCAGATTGGGCCAGGGGACAAGTCACCAGCCTGGGGTTTGGAAAGGTAACTGTCAAAGTAAGAACGGTATCTTTGGAATTTTCAGGAATAGCTAAATAAATATCGTCAACAAATTTGTATATAAATGGTAATTGAAAAGGAAGTTGGGGTATGATATGATTTAGTAATTTATTGGTAACTATATTTGCGAGAATTGGAGCGCAGGGTGATCCCATTGCAACCCCATCTTGAATAAAATAAAGTTTATCTTCATACTGGAAATATCCTTCATTTATACATAGGCCAAGAAGTTGGAGAAAGTAGTTTCTCTCAATATTGGTGTGGTTGGCCAGTATATCCCAGTTTTCCCTAATTAAAGTGTTGACTAAATCCAATGGAATGTTAGTAAAAAGGGATTGAACATCAAGAGACGCCAGAATATATCCAGGGGGTATGATTTTAATATCATACTGGTCATTTGATAGATTTTTGAGGATGTTGGCTATATATTTTGCACTTTCATAAGTTGGGCTATTCACAAAGCTGACTACTGGTCTTAAGGGATTATTATCTTTGTGGGTCTTAACCATGCCATAGATTCTAGGAGGAACACTATTGTATTTTACTAGCTTTGCTTTAGTTATCATATCTATTTGGCCGGCTTTGTATAGTTTTTGAATGCAGTCATTATTTTTTGTTTGAAGACTGGTAGTTGGATTTCTCCTTCTATCAGTTAAAAGTTGGTAGGTGGTAGAGTCACTTAAAAGCTCTTCCATTTTTTGTTGGTATTCAGTTTTTTCCATTAGAACTGTACTGTTGGTTTTATCTGATTTGAGGACTAGTACATTAGGATTATTTTTTAGAAATCTTTGGGTTTTTTTAACTAATTTTTGGTGATAGTCATTTGTGTGACTGTGTTGTGATTTATGGACAAAGTTAGTTATTATATTGGTTGCAGTTGCTCGAAGTTCATCTTTTATTTCATCCTCAGCAGCAGATGTTGTTATAATATTCTCAACATCCGTGATAATTTGGGTCAAGGGGAGGTCTTTGATATTGTAATCTACACTGAATTTCGGACCAAGACTTAGGAGTTCTTTTGCTTCTGGTGGGACCTCTAATTTAGTGAGATTTACTAACCAATTATTAGTATTAGATTTGTCTGGTACCTTATTGTTCTGCAAGTGAATGAACTTTTGTAGTTGGGAGGTTTTGATTTCTTTGAAAATTTTTTTCATAAAATTTGGTTTGTTTGTTGATGAATATTTGATAAGTGTGATTGTCAACCAAGTTTTTAAACTTTTCTATACTAACTTTTTGATTAGTTATGAGTTGTTTAAGTTCCCATAGACATATCTTGATTTCTATAGAAAGAAGAGCTTGTTTGAATTTTTGACATACATTCTCAATATTCCTTTTGAAGGGATGACTAGATTTCAATAAAGAGTAAGTACATTTGATGTTGTTTACAATATGAGAAGGATATATCTTAGCTGCTCTACATCTTATAAGAAATAGGTGGTCATTTTTCTTGTGCGCTAGTTTCCGATAGATGCTTCCAATTTCATGGGCTAATCGAGTGCATACAGATCCATACCGTTTGTGAAGCTGTTGAAATAATGGTTCTTCTGGTGTAACTGTTGTGTGGGTTGTTGACATCTTCTCAATGATTTTAAATACTGTGCTCAAGTTCTTGACTGCTTATAAAATGTAGAAAGTTTGTAGGGGATCTTGAGAGTCAGTCAGGTTGATAAAAAACTACAATTTCTTACGCCAACGTTTCGTTCTATTTGTAGAACCTCATCAGGGCTGGAAGAACCATACACAGAAATAACTAATATGGAAATAATTGCAGAAAGGATATTTTGTATACATGTGACTTGTTGACTGAAAATGACAGATTTGGTACTATTGATTTTGTACTTGGTGAAAAGAACAGATTTGGTAATGTAATGACTAGAGAGAGAGAGAGAGAGAGAGAGAGAGAGAGAGAGAGAGAGAAAGTACAGTTAAATAATTAATCAACATACCTTGAAGGTGGTGTTTAGAAGCTAAAAAATATTTTAAAAAACGTATATATGCGTCCGGGCAAAAGTGACAGGCTAACAATGATTGACTGGATACTTAAAAAACCTACTGCGTGGAACATGGATGTTTTACAGGTGAAATGGATCTTAAGTTAAATTATGGAGTTGCTTGGTAGAAGGAAATATGTGAGAATGTAGGTACGTGTTTGTTATTTTTTGATAATGTTACAATAAATTTTACTGAGGCTCTCAATATCCGTTTTTTTATTACAACAGTTGGGTGTTTTTGAAATGTAAATGAGCTCTTTAATTTTGCGTTTTGTGCCAACATTTTCGAAATCCAGAATTGTAGCATTATCGAAATCAAAGTGGTGTCCTTTATTAATTGAGTGTTCAGTTAATGCACATGTTGTTTTGAATTGGTTGACATCAGACTTATGTCCTGAAATTCTATTTCTTAAATACTGTTTAGTTTCTCCAACGTAGGTAATGTTGCAGGGTATGGAGTAGACTATATTGCTTTTATTCAAATTTGGAATTGGAGATTTAAGTTTGGAAAATACTAAATTATTCAGGGTTTTTTTGTTTTTGTAAGTTATTTTACCATTAATTTTATTTGAAAATGATTTAGATAATTGTTCATACAGCCCTTTAACATATACCATTCCCCTGTAGCCACAGCTAATTTGCACAGGACTGTGAGTTCCATTGTTGGTGGCAGAGGTGACAGGGGGAGACACTGAAGTGTTAGATGGATTAGTGTTGTGGGTGGGGTTATTATTTGAAGGAGAACTTAGTTGAAGTTGATTTTGATGATTAATAGAACTATTATGAATAATGGAGTTGATTAGAGTACGTGGGAAATTGTTTGTCTCTAAAATGTTCTTTACTATGTTCAAGTTTTTTTTGTGGTATTGAGGGTCACTAAGTTTAATTGCTCGATTTTTTAGATTGATAGCAGCATTGATTTTTTGACCAAGTGGATGATTTGATTTGTAGTTGAGGAACCTATCAGTTTTCAGTGGTTTTTTCCACCAATCTACATCAATACTTCCAGTTGTTTCATTTCTAGTAGTTAGTGTATCTAAGAAGGGTAGTTGTAAATTATTTTCTAATTCGATGGTAAATTGAAGTTTATTGTGATAACTATTGAACAAAGTAAGAACGGTATCTTTGGAATTTTCAGGAATAGCTAAATAAATATCGTCAACAAATTTGTATATAAATGGTAATTGAAAAGGAAGTTGGGGTATGATACGATTTAGTAATTTATTGGTAACTATATTTGCGAGAATTGGAGCGCAGGGTGATCCCATTGCAACCCCATCTTGAATAAAATAAAGTTTATCTTCATACTGGAAATATCCTTCATTTATACATAGGCCAAGAAGTTGGAGAAAGTAGTGTCTCTCAATATTGGTGTGGTTGGCCAGTATATCCCAGTTTTCCCTAATTAAAGTGTTGACTAAATCCAATGGAATGTTAGTAAAAAGGGATTGAACATCAAGAGACGCCAGAATATATCCAGGGGGTATGATTTTATCTTTAATGGAGTTGTAAAAATGAAATGAATCCTTAATATCATACTGGTCATTTGATAGATTTTTGAGGATGTTGGCTATATATTTTGCACTTTCATAAGTTGGGCTATTCACAAAGCTGACTACTGGTCTTAAGGGATTATTATCTTTGTGGGTCTTAACCATGCCATAGATTCTAGGAGGAACACTATTGTATTTTACTAGCTTTGCTTTAGTTATCATATCTATTTGGCCGGCTTTGTATAGTTTTTGAATGCAGTCATTATTTTTTGTTTGAAGACTGGTAGTTGGATTTCTCCTTCTATCAGTTAAAAGTTGGTAGGTGGTAGAGTCACTTAAAAGCTCTTCCATTTTTTGTTGGTATTCAGTTTTTTCCATTAGAACTGTACTGTTGGTTTTATCTGATTTGAGGACTAGTACATTAGGATTATTTTTTAGAAATCTTTGGGTTTTTTTAACTAATTTTTGGTGATAGTCATTTGTGTGACTGTGTTGTGATTTATGGACAAAGTTAGTTATTATATTGGTTGCAGTTGCTCGAAGTTCATCTTTTATTTCATCCTCAGCAGCAGATGTTGTTATAATATTCTCAACATCCGTGATAATTTGGGTCAAGGGGAGGTCTTTGATATTGTAATCTACACTGAATTTCGGACCAAGACTTAGGAGTTCTTTTGCTTCTGGTGGGACCTCTAATTTAGTGAGATTTACTAACCAATTATTAGTATTAGATTTGTCTGGTACCTTATTGTTCTGCAAGTGAATGAACTTTTGTAGTTGGGAGGTTTTGATTTCTTTGAAAATTTTTTTCATAAAATTTGGTTTGTTTGTTGATGAATATTTGGTAAGTGTGATTGTCAACCAAGTTTTTAAACTTTTCTATACTAACTTTTTGATTAGTTATGAGTTGTTTAAGTTCCCATAGACATATCTTGATTTCTATAGAAAGAAGAGCTTGTTTGAATTTTTGACATACATTCTCAATATTCCTTTTGAAGGGATGACTAGATTTCAATAAAGAGTAAGTACATTTGATGTTGTTTACAATATGAGAAGGATATATCTTAGCTGCTCTACATCTTATAAGAAATAGGTGGTCATTTTTCTTGTGCGCTAGTTTCCGATAGATGCTTCCAATTTCATGGGCTAATCGAGTGCATACAGATCCATACCGTTTGTGAAGCTGTTGAAATAATGGTTCTTCTGGTGTAACTGTTGTGTGGGTTGTTGACATCTTCTCAATGATTTTAAATACTGTGCTCAAGTTCTTGACTGCTTATAAAATGTAGAAAGTTTGTAGGGGATCTTGAGAGTCAGTCAGGTTGATAAAAAACTACAATTTCTTACGCCAACGTTTCGTTCTATTTGTAGAACCTCATCAGGGCTGGAAGAACCATACACAGAAATAACTAATATGGAAATAATTGCAGAAAGGATATTTTGTATACATGTGACTTGTTGACTGAAAATGACAGATTTGGTACTATTGATTTTGTACTTGAGTGAAAAGAACAGATTTGGTAATGTAATAATGACTAGAGAGAGAGAGAGAGAGAGACAAAGTACAGTTAAATAATTAATCAACATACCTTGAAGGTGGTGTTTAGAAGCTAAAAAATATTTAAAAAAACGTATATATGCGTCCGGGCAAAAGTGACAGGCTAACAATGATTGACTGGATACTTAAAAAACCTACTGCGTGGAACATGGATGTTTTACAGGTGAAATGGATCTTAAGTTAAATTATGGAGTTGCTTGGTAGAAGGAAATATGTGAGAATGTAGGTACGTGTTTGTTATTTTTTAATAATGTTACAATAAATTTTACTGAGGCTCTCAATATCCGTTTTTTTATTACAACAGTTGGGTGTTTTTGAAATGTAAATGAGCTCTTTAATTTTGCGTTTTGTGCCAACATTTTCGAAATCCAGAATTGTAGCATTATCGAAATCAAAGTGGTGTCCTTTATTAATTGAGTGTTCAGTTAATGCACATGTTGTTTTGAATTGGTTGACATCAGACTTATGTCCTGAAATTCTATTTCTTAAATACTGTTTAGTTTCTCCAACGTAGGTAATGTTGCAGGTTTTGCAGGGTATGGAGTAGACTATATTGCTTTTATTCAAATTTGGAATTGGAGATTTAAGTTTGGAAAATACTAAATTATTCAGGGTTTTTTTGTTTTTGTAAGTTATTTTACCATTAATTTTATTTGAAAATGATTTAGATAATTGTTCATACAGCCCTTTAACATATACCATTCCCCTGTAGCCACAGCTAATTTGCACAGGACTGTGAGTTCCATTGTTGGTGGCAGAGGTGACAGGGGGAGACACTGAAGTGTTGGATGGATTAGTGTTGTGGGTGGGGTTATTATTTGAAGGAGAACTTAGTTGAAGTTGATTTTGATGATTAATAGAACTATTATGAATAATGGAGTTGATTAGAGTACGTGGGAAATTGTTTGTCTCTAAAATGTTCTTTACTCCAAAATCAGTCGTTTGTGCGCGTAAAATCGCGATATGATCGACCCACCGCAAAATGTTAACGTGCAGGTCGCGCCCGCGCTGCCGCCGCCGGTACTTTTTGATCATTATAATCAAGACTGGGCATCGTTTCGGTCCAGACTGACACATATCTTCAACGTATACCCTACCACAAACATCAATACAAAGAGGTCGTATCTTTTGGCGTCATTGGCAGACGGCGCTGCAAAACTTTTGAGAAGTTTGTGCCTGCCAACCAACCCGGACACTTTGACGTATGATCAATTGATCGGCATACTGGACACGCATTTTACGCCAGTTTCAGCGTATTTCGCGTTCAGGAGGGATTTCTATACAGCTCGTCAAAGGGTTGGTGAATCAATTACCGAATGGTCTACAAGATTACGTTCCCTAGCGGTCGATTGTGGTTTTGGCAGGGAACTTGATGTTGTACTTCGTGATGTTTTTGCCATGGGTCTCGCCTCCAAGAAAATTCAAGATCGCATTTTCGAAGAGGATGCCTCCAGCGTCGCTGTCACTTTCGCATCTGTCATTAAAACTGCACTTTCTAAGGAAGCAGCTACCTCTCACTCGTCGGATATCAACATTAAATCGGAGCCTATGAACTACGCCGGAAACCGAAATATTTCTCGAAGAGTTGGCGGTGACAATAGTAAAAAACGACGACCCAGGTTTGACACTTGCAAGGTGTGCGGTCGCAATAACCATAAATCGGAAAATTGCCAATTCAAAGATTATTCTTGCCACCTTTGCAAACAAAAAGGGCATCTCAAACCTATGTGTCCTAAGAAGGATAGTCCCCAAAAGCCCTCACACTCGAAATTTATACAAGATGAGAGCGACAGTGATTCAGATGCAGAACATTTTTCCCGATCTGAGTCTGTCAACTCTCACTTCGACGAATATAAATGTTACAAAACCACATACAGCTCAGGGACAGATGTTAAAGGTGACGACATTGTTTCGGTAAATATTAACATAAATAATAAGAATTACGTTTTCGAGGCGGACTCAGGCTCAGCCCATTCATTTATCTCGTCAAAGTTTCACCGACAAAATTTTCCAGATTATAACATTTTGGTTACTGACGTAAAACTCAGAGATTATGTAGGCCAAACCTTTTCTCCTTGTGGAAAAGTGGTATTGCCTTGCAAATACAACAACAAAAATCAAAATTTAACATTCCTCGTGGTCCCTGGAGGAGGACCTCCATTATTAGGTCGCATAAATTTGAGACTCTTGAACATACTTTCCCTCGACCTACAACAAAAACTTGTTCCTGTGAATCACGTACATGTTGATAGTCTGAACCTACCAAATGAGGTGAAACATATCTGTGAGCAGTTCTCAGAGGTGTTCAAAGATGGCCTGGGCACTTTTAAAAATTACGAGGTGTCGCTTACACTTAAAAAGGATGCTAAACCGAAATTTTTTCAACATAGGGCGCTTCCCTTTGCTTTGAAGGGAAAAGTTGCCGCCGAACTCGATCGTCTTATTGAAGCAGGAGTTCTGGTACCTAACCCTAACAGCCCATGGGGTACACCTATAGTGCCAGTTCTGAAATCTGACGGGTCCATGCGCATCTGCGGGGATTTCAAAATCACAGTAAATCCTGCTCTCGAGCCAATGCGATACCCCTTGCCAAAAATTGAAAATTTATTGGCTGCAATGAATGGGGCCTGTCTTTACACAAAGTTGGATTTACGGGAGGCTTTCCAACAATTGTGCCTCGATAAAAAATCACAAGATATAATGACACTATCTACCCACAAGGGTCAGTATGCCTTTACTCGCTTAAGTTATGGGGTTACTGTTGCCCCCATGATTTTTCAGTCTGTTTTGGAACAACTCTTGTGTGGAATCGAGCATGTTTTCATTTTTCAAGACGACTTACTGATTGCTGCAAAGGATTTGCAAACGCACAACCAAATTTTGAAACAAGTACTGGAAAAATTGAACTCAGCAGGTCTTCGACTTAAGACATCAAAATGCAAGTTTATGCAGACATCCATAGAGTACTTGGGACATTATATTGACCAAAATGGTTTCAAGCCTAAACCAGAAAATGTCGTGGCAATTAAAAATGCGAAATGTCCGCAGGATGCCAAGGAGTTAAAATCCTTCTTGGGGATGGTGAGTTTTTACTTGAAATATATAGACCATGCAGCTGACATTTTAGCACCTCTGCATGAACTCACTAAAAAGGATGTAAATTGGCGTTGGACAGAAAAATGTGAAAGGGCGTTCAACCTTATCAAGAGAAAGCTTTTGAGCCCACCAGTTTTGACTCATTTTATGCCGGAGCTGCCTATATATTTGAAGGTTGATGCATCCCAACGGGCCATTAGTGCCATTTTGTCACATGCTTTCCCGGACAACACGGAAAAACCTTTGGCTTTTGCCTCTCGAATTTTGGCCACCCCAGAACGAAAATACCCACAGATTGAGCGAGAAGGTTTAGCCCTGGTGTATGGGGTACTCAAATTTCATGAATACATCTATGGTAATCCAAATGTGGTTATCTGGACGGATCACAAGCCACTTACAGTAATATTTGGAGAGAAAAAAGGTATTCCAATGTACTCACATAATAGGCTGCAAAGGTGGGCGTACATCTTATCACCTTACATGTACAATTTAAAATTCGTTCCGTCAGAGAAAAACGCAGCAGACTACTTATCACGCTACACAGAAGAGATGGAGAGTTCCAATGTCGTTGATCCTTTTCAAGGAGTATCACACATACATTTCATTCAGGAAAACTCTCCTATACTACCCGATTGGAACACCATCAAGTTAGCTACATCAAAAGACGCCCTGTTGTCTGTAGTCTACCGTAATATCTTTCACGATAGATGGCCAAAGAAAGAAGATGATGACAACCTGAAGCCCTACTTCAGCCGACGCTACGAGCTAACAGTGGACCAAGGGTGTATAATGTGGGGACATAGGCTGGTGGTTCCTTCAGCCTCACGCACAGCCTTACTAAAGTTGCTTCATGAGTGCCACTTTGGGTCATCGAAAATGAAATCATTGGCCCGTAACTATTTTTGGTGGCCAAAACTAGACTCGGACATAGAGGAAATGGCAGCGAATTGTGAGCAGTGTCAACAATACCGAGCTAATCCACCAAAAACACCACAGAAATGGGCTACATCAACAAAACCCTGGACAAGATTGCATGTCGATTTTTTTGGTCCAATACAAAATACACAATACCTAATAGTATGCGACTCCACCAGTAAATGGATAGAATGCTTCCCTGCTAAAACTACTTCTGCTGAGGTGGTGATAGAGCATCTTACGTCACTGTTTGCACGTTTCGGGTTACCAAAGACAATTGCAACAGATAATGCCAGCTGCTTCAAGAGTGAAGTGTTCCTGGATTTTCTATCTAAGTACAAGATTCTACATATTACAGGGGCTCCCTACCATCCAGAAACAAATGGGTTAGCTGAGAACGGTGTTAAGACATTGAAACACTTTCTCAAGAAAGAAAACCTAATGGACAAGGGTCAAAAAACAGTGATGCAAAAGTTGGAAAAGTTCTTGTTCATGTATCGCAACACCCCCCACTCAACCACCAACGAAACTCCTGCAAGGCTCATGTTTGGAAGAAATCTTAGGACTCATCTGAGTCTGATTTTCCCATCCCCCCAAGAGCGCACTGCCCCATCACCCAAGGAGCCAAGACTGACACACATTAAGCCTGGAGACAAGGTTCTGGCCAGGGACTACAGACCACATCACCCAGATTGGGCCAGGGGACAAGTCACCAGCCTGGGGTTTGGAAAGGTAACTGTCAACATTGAAGGAGGAAAAGACGTGGAACGGCATCGTGACCAGTTACTTCCTGCAAATCCACCATTTGATGCTCCTAACTCACCACCATTCAGGGGTTTTGAAGAGGAGTCAGAGCAGCTCACTACTGAGACAACTGTAAGTGGTGCCACGCAGGAAGAAACCTTTGGTGGAGTTGGTTCCAGACACATACTGCCTGAAGGACGACCACAGCGTTTGAAGAATCCACCAAAGCGATTTTCCCCCTAAGGAGGAGGGAGTGTGGTAAATCCATCCAGGACACTATTGCTTTAGACAGCAACAACAGAAGAAGCCGTTCATTTTGTTATCAAAACCAGTGATAAGAATATATTATTATTTTTCCCTTTCTAAAACCACGTTACCTTTTTATTTCTACTTACCTTTTCCATACTGATCAG